>JAQFXW010002781.1:0-12651 GCA_034693945.1 Dendrobaena attemsi
TTTCAATAGTGAGGACGAGTTATAAGATCAAAAGGCCCACTCACTGCAGTTCTTAGTGAGGATTACAGATCAACCAGTTAAGGGCTGAAATTAGCTTCTATTGCCACAATAAGTTGCATCTGGAGGTTTGCTTGCATTCAGATAGTGCAGGTCTTTTTGGCCAGTAATATGCTTAACTTAAGTAAGTAAGTAAGTAAGTAAGTAAGTGTCAATTTATAAAGCGCCTCTTAATCATGTCATTGCATCTATACAGTTCTTTGTGTAATGTCCAATGATAAGTTTAAGACCATTATCGTTGATGTTATATAGTTTCTAGTCATCGAGTCATCATACACATCAACTGTTGATATTCTAGCTTTCACTACTGTTTGTGACTGTTCTTTTAGACTTGTGCATGTGCATCATGTTAAACTATCGTTTCTACAGGTTAAACAGGTTTAATAATAAGGCGGCTATATTTTGTAAGTTAATCCAAAATGTCAGATTGAAACCTGTCAACAGTTACTACACTTGTTTAAACTATGTTTGCTAATAGGTAACATTCTTGCCACAAGAATGTCCAGAGACAGCATCTGCCTGTTGTTAGATCTAACTGACTACCCAATGTTAGACCATTTTGTCTTATCATTATAATTATTGGTCAAGCGAGCTGCAATGAGTGTTTTGATACTGAAGTATAGGGATAACGAGAGAAGCAGGACAAGAAAGGTTACCATGTTTAATATGCTATCTCTAGATTCTCTACTGATATTAGATGTGTCATACAAAAGTTACTGTGCTAGATTTTGATTAGCTTTCATCATCTTCATGCTGGTAAATTGCCAAGTAATTGTAACTCAAAACTTCTATAGCGGCCACAAAAGCGATGTCATGGGAACCAGCTTATGCATATCAGAGGAGATATTTTGACAAATTATAGCAGGCAGAGAGAGGTAAGCTGTGAGCTACATAATATCGAGAGGCCAAGACTTAGTGTTGCTAAAACTGATTTTGTTATATATTATGAAATATCTATTTTACTTGTGCAATTCATTTCATGAGAGTAAGACAGAGTATGCCTCAGTGCATGTTTGTTTAGACAAAGACTGAGTAATTGTATTATGTTATTAATGTATCAATGCTTTGATGTCTGTGCCATGACAATGCTGATAATTATGTTCAATTTCTCATATATTTGCATTTTTAAGATGGCTGGTCCGATTTTCGTTTGAAAATATAATTTTTCGAAAATGATGTGAAGAATCGTACCAGAATAAAATTTGAATGTTCTCCTAATACTCTTCCGATCTCTCTTATTTTGATGCGCTGTGTAGTGGTGTTTACAGCATCGCCTTAACACTGCACAATACACGTTTAATAACATACGTAATTGATGAAATAGTAATAATGATAGTGAAATTGTTGGAACATAAACTGATGAGTCCAAGAGCTTATGACCCAGAGCCATTATTATAGAAGTGGTGCTGGTGATAGCCATGATGTTTACAGATTTTAAAGAAATAGAAGTGAAATGAGTAAGTAAAGTTGGTTGTGTTCTCGTGGTTGAACTCATTAGTTTTTAAAAAGACTTTTGAGATATATGCAATGCTAACGGGTTGAACTGCTACCATGTTTAATCGCTAGGTGTCACCATACAGTGAGTCTAGACTCTAGATTCTCTGCTGATGTTAGATTTGTCACACAAAAGTTACTCTGTTCATGGGCGGAGTTTTGATTCTGCTCAGGGAGGGCTTCAAGTTTTGGGAAAAGTTGATGACATTTTTTAGTCATCACCTTCTCGGGGCTAAGCAATGCATGGGACTAAGAAGTATAAACTTCTCCATGGGACATAGCCCCCCTAGCCCCTGATGAACTCGGCTGTGTTAGATTTAGATCAGTTTTCATCATCTTCATGCTGCTAAACTACAAAGTAATCCTAACTTAAAACTTCTATAGCGGCCACAAAAGCAAAGTCGCGGCATCCAGCTTATTCACAGGCCCTTAATCAAATCAGAATCGTAAGGCTCGAGGGCCAAGATCGAAGGAAGTCAGGCAGGCAGATGGCTAAGGTGGACGATGTTTACAGTTTGAGGCAGATGAGGAGAGGATGGGAATCTGGATAGGATTGTGAAAGAGCAGTACGAACATCTGGCACTAGCTTCTAGTACAACAATGCATGCATCCGCATCAAGATCCTAGCTCTTCTTTATATAAAAGCTATACAAGACAAAACGGCGGTGTAGTGGTGTCTTGGGTGCCTAGTGACCGGAGGGATACAGGTTCGAATCCACCTCAAACCACTGCCTAGTGACCTTAATTGAGCAAGTTTCCCCTCAATTGCTCTGGAGATTGGTTAGTATGATGGATAACGCATTGGTATGAAAGATACTCGATATAAGATCAAGTTCTGAAACCTCTCTTTGGCAGACTCCACCTTCTTTCGTCAGGTGGCATAGTGAATGAGGCGCTTCGACATGTTAACTTCGATTCAACATCTGTAATCGGGAGTTCCTCTTAATTGTAATAAACTTTTGCCACTGTTAAATTCTTGGGAATGAAATTTGCGTTTTTTGCATTGAACCATCAATAAAAACGTGGGTCCAGTCACTAAAAGCTGCATAACTTCTGTTCTGGTTGAAATAGTTTTATGAAATTTGGCTGTTATACGTATATATGAACATTCAGTGAGTCCAATTATATTAAAATATTCCTACTTTTGGCCGAATTATTGGCAAGAAAACGTTAAAAAACGTATGGCAGTTCAGATTGTTTACCCACCCTGCAAAAAAATAATATTTCAACGTGTCTCAAAATCTGCTAGGGATGCCTTCTGTAATGTCTATGCCAAATTTCACACTTGTATCACAAAGTGCACAATCAATTCATATATTGGATATATGCCGCTGCACTATAAGTTATGAATGGAAGACGACCTGTAGAGGAAACTGCGAGAAGTGACTGATGAGGTTTTCTTGAGTTCGTAAGACGGGTCAGATAGCCTAGGCCTATCTGTCGTAATAGCCTACAGAAGGGAGCTAATACTTGCTTATTCCAAGTAAGCGACAAGTCTTAGTGTCCGCGAACCACAGTTCGACTGTGTGTGGGGGGTTGGTTGGTTAAGAGGACCCGGATGACCTGAGATAGCGCATTTAGTCCTTTAATTAATACAAGATCGAGAACCAGCAGTGGCAGTGCAACAACGAATACAGTGAATGCAGAGGAAAGGCTCGGGTGATGGTGGGGTATAGCAACTGTCCGAGTGGGTTGGATTACGCAATGTTAGCCAATATTGGCTGATTACTCTATACGCATCGCTGGGCCTTACGAGACACGCAATGAAGCCGTAATGCGCGTCAGACCTGTGACGCAACAGGCTCTGTCACCATCTGGAACCAAATGACTGAAGCGCTGCCTATCGACGAGATAATATGTCGGTGATATCCGGTTGATTACTGCTTAGGATAACGATGGCATCGGACCATAGCCACAGAACTTGTTCTTCTTTCTTATTGCTCTTCTGAACCTTCACAGTTGCCTCAGCTCTCGCATATTTCGGTGCGTACTCCGGCATGGTCTGCGATAGGCTCTATAATTTTTTTATGGCACTCGGAGCTACTGCTGTACATAATTTGCCTCACTGTACGCACTATGCAGAAGTCGAATCCAGTCATGTTAGTCTGGAATAAAAGAGCAGACTGAGCAGGATATTGGTTTGCAGGCATAGGCCTATATGTAATTAAATTAAACCTGTACGTTTCATTTCGGCTTCTATCCGAAGTTCAGCGAGATTTTCGAAATGAGCTTATACTTTGGATTAGGCCTATTTACGTTTAGTCAGTGCCATAGTTATAAGTAAAGTCTTCGCAGTTATGACACGGTTTGGTTTGTAAAGAATTGAGCTTATTTTGTCTCATGAGCTGCGGGCCGTATACCCTACTCTATTAGGCCTATGGCAAGGTCCAACTGAGGGCCGCTTTTAACACGTTTTATTTCTAAATATTCTAATTTTATCGGTCATTGGATTTACTGTCTGTGCAAAAGCAGCGACGAATCTTTCCCTTCTTCCCTTCTGTGTTGTCCTTACTCTCGAATTCCTCACAGGTAGGCCAATACTCCAATTTATTCCATATACAGGGTGGGCCAAGAAAAGTGAGAAACCTACGGTTTTTCTTAATATTTCGGTCAAAAGTAAGAATTTTCAGACAAAATTTTACAGACTGAAAGGCAAATCATATTTATGTAAAACACCCAAATATCACCAAAATATGTCAAACAGAACAAAAGCTATTCAACTTTTAGTGACGTCATCCACTGTTTTTAAGTGCTTCAATAACGGTTAACAGTCTTTTGATAATACTTCCGCAAAAAGTAAAAATATTTTAATGAAATTCCACAGGCTTAAAGGTAACTCATATTTACATATACTTTCTTGAATCATCAGAGTACAGTAGGTGGACTCACTAAAAGTGTTGCAACTTTTGTTGGGTTTTAAATATTTTGATGAAATTTGGTGCTTATAGGTAAATATGATTTAT
This sequence comes from Dendrobaena attemsi, assembly GCA_034693945.1. Lineage (NCBI taxonomy): Eukaryota > Metazoa > Annelida > Clitellata > Crassiclitellata > Lumbricidae > Dendrobaena > Dendrobaena attemsi. The sequence goes on from JAQFXW010002781.1 coordinate 4,515, forward strand.
CGTTCGGCAGGTAGAATTTAATTAAATTATTTAAACTTTTGGGGGAAATATTAGCAAAATGCTGTTAAACGTTATTGAAACACCAGAAAACAGTGGGTGGCGTCACTAAATGTTGAATAACTTTTGTCCTGTGTGACATATTTTGCTGAAATTTGGGAATTTTACGTAAATATGCCTTTTAGTCTGTAAAATTTTATTTGAAAGTTCTAACTTTTCACCGAAATATTAAGAAAAAGCCGTAGGGTTCTCACTTTTTTGGCCCACCCTATAGATATGTTACAGTTGATACTTCGATTTACTAGCAGCAATGCCATAAAATATTTCTACAAAATGGTAAAAAGTTAAGAAATAAAAAAGCAACTTGTAAATAGTCTAAATAATTAATTTCCACGCAAATGAGATTAAGGACTTGCATAGCTGCTGAAACATCTTTGTATGCAAGAAACAACATGCATTTAATTAATATTGTTGTACGTACAAAACAAGTCTTGCATTGAATTCACTGTCCTATCATGTCAGTCATGAAGACAGCCAACAGTAACAGATAACTAGGATTACTTATTAACTCACCATTTATTGATAGGACACTATATAAATTTATACATAACTCTGTACACCAATATGTGACAAGCAATCGGTAAATAATGAATATATCTACTTAATTAATTAAATACAAAACTTTCACTAAGCCACTCGATCATGATCCCATCCGGATCCTTTATTGATCATGATTAGACTGATGATATCACTATTTCCTTTGTAATTTGAAGCTTCTGTTATAAAAATCCTTGGATTAAACCATGATCTTTTGATTGAACATGTACACACTTGTAATTAAGATAAATGAAAAATAATTAAGAGCATTACAAATAACATAAACTGACAGATGAGCATTGTGTTCTGAACGACTTTGAACACATCACTTTGACATAGGCATCGATTTGGTAATGAACTTGAAAGGCATCAAGGTACATGACTAGTTACATACATGTTATCATGACAATGACAACAGTGATCACTGACGTATTGTCGAGAAGCAAAAGCCAGGTTTCAATACAGTATCTTGTATCATTCTAATGTGAAATAATTCCATACTTGAACATCAACACTATAATGACGAGCATAGAAAACTAAACCCTCTCATTTGATTTATCTTGGAATGGGCTTCACCTGTTCGTCTGCCCACTCCCAAATGACTCTTGTAATCAGCTCACCAGATGCTGAAGACCAATTTCTTTTACACTTGTTCTGGGAGCACATCTGAGTATGGATCTTAAAGAGGTGCTATAGAAATGTTGATTGTAACTCAAAGGGTTAGTTAAGTAAGCATGAAAGGGTTAAGTAAGCATGAAAGGGTTAAGTAAGCATCAAAGGGTTAAGTAAGCATCAAAGGGTTAAGTAAGCTCCATAGGGTTAAGTAAGCATCATTATCTAATGATCAAGTATGGATTGACAGTGCTAAGCATTTTAAGCGAATGACTTGCTCACGGTTCCTGCACATTAACTGTTTTATAGGAGGCATGACACATACTTTGAGTATCACAAGGTAATTGATATAACGAATTCGCCACAGTGCAAAAATGATATAATTAAATGAATGCTTGCCGATACTTAATAACTTGCTGCTCAATTATGCAAATTTATGCATAATAATAACTATTGAAATAATGCATAATAATGACTATTGTATCCAGGTTAGCTCTGTGGTTGAAGTCTCCAGATGAAACAGGAAATTATCGAACGACCGACAAGGATCAACTAAACAAGTTCTCTACATATGGTACATAACATTGATAACACATGATTTAATTATGCAAACCATATTCAAACCAAAGATTTCACACCAATCAGAGGTGGAACACTTATGACAACTACAATGGAAATAGAATCAACGCTGGTTCACGATCAAATTAAAAGCATTTCTGATAGTGCTGTATTGTCATTAGTAAGAATAAATGTTTGTCTGCCCTAAACCTTAGCGCATTAATTACAACTACGCATGTAATGATTGCTGCTACCACCGGTACAACATTACTCTGTATTTGGGAAGTTCCTTTAATAAAAAAAGACCCTTCCGAATTCTCCGTTTGATGATTATTGCGAACTTGAGGGTGTAAAGTTTCTTTTGTCCATTAATAAACTGACTACTATTACCACTAATCAAAGTTTATAAATCTAAAGTGAAAATGGAATTGCTTAAAGTTTACTTGGTAGAATTCCAACTGGAGCAAGTAACTAATTCTAACGGAATTCTCTTGAGCTAAACTATTTAACAGAATAGAAGCTTCCATCAAAACCTCCACAAATGTCAGGCAGAAACAAAACACCTACATGTATGCATTGCCCTCTAGATGAGCTACTAAGGGCCAGACAAAGACTAGAACAACCGATTGAATGAGCAACGAAAGCAAGACAGGGATATAAAGAAAGCAGGATCATGGCTGAAAACGTCAAGAAAACAATCAAATCGATAACAACCCAGGTTTCCAATGTAACTGCATAGATAATACTGTACATCTTTTGAGTATAAATGCAGCTGCCGCTATCCTTCACAGCACAAGCACAACATCATCCAATATACAAATCATGAGATGAGTGATTAGAATTGATAAATTATTAATAATAAAAATTGAATCAACAATGACTTTTTGCTCCAAAAAATTCTCACGAATTCTACAAAACCACAAAGCATCACGGGAGATTAAGCAAAGCGATCAAACACTGACTGTAAAACGCAAAAACACAACAATCACAAATAACTAAAGGAACACATCTTTGAAGAGTATCATTACACTGGATCAAATGCAGAGCCAATGCTTTGGTCATAGATCTATATATACATCACAAATCACAGTTGCAATAAAATAGACAGATCTCCTGCTCCAGAAAGCTACTTAAAAACTCCAATGGGATACCAGCAAATTCAATAACTGCACCAAAATCAAACAAATAAAAACTTAATCATTTGGATGGTGCATAAAATTGACTTTTGAATGAAATTGAAATTTATGTGGAAGAAAACCTCCTCGTTGAGCTTGTTAACAGGGAGCTTATTACGCATCAATTGAAACTAGAAACACGTAGGTCTTATGTGGTATAGATTATTTTAACAGGTTCAGTTCAATCCTTTCTCTTAAAGCCAGAAACCACTTGATTAGAAAACCCGCATATAATATATTATTTCTTAAATGACAGAAATATGCGACTTCGATGAAACCGTGTGACAACTACACTTGCCATCACCCATCAGACCACATCTGAGTCGGACAAAGGAGGCGCTTGACTGGCCCGCCTGCCCGCTGTAGACTGCCTTTGTCTCAACTGATTCCGTTCGTCGTGTAGCGTTGAGAAGGCAACGGAGTAGCGTGCCTCTTTTGCGAGGTACATCTCACGCAGCACAAGGAGCTGGATGTCGGCTGGGACCGGTGGAATCAAATAGGAGACAAACCATGTGAGGAAGAGAACCAAGTGCTAATCAAAGGAACACAAGATCAAGAACAAAAGAATAATCAAATCCACCTGATTGCAACTCAAAAAGCATAACAAAAATGTAATACACCTAAGATAACATATATTTATTTTTTTACCTTTTTTTTATTTACGAATTTCCATACCGCCCCTTAAAGTGCACTACTACTCAGAGGCGGTCATATAGGGATGGAAACCATACAGGGCAGTAAAGGGAAACCCAAAAGGAATGCGACTATGCTTGGACAGGGCACATGTACCATTATGATCTACATACAAAACAGTCAATACTAGTTTACATAAGACAGATTCAATATTTAGCAATGATATAGAACTCTGTGCATGGCAGGATCTTCTGAAAGGATAATCCAACATAAAATCAAAAACAATTTATAAGTCAATAGACTTTTAAACTAAAGCCATAATTAACAACTTAACTAGATGCAGTCACTAATAATTTAACAAATATACCACACACACACAGTGAATTTCTAAACAAAGTTATAATGTAAGTTCTGAGCAAAAGATTGCAAAATCAGCATCCCGGCACTCAAACTGCTGGCTTATATCCAAACATAAGGTTCACTGTTACATAAAATGGAATCTGGCTTCTATGTTACGAAAATGTCAACCCATGGATGTACTAAAACAGTTTGGTTGGATAGTTAATGCTTAATGACACCTCATACTAACAATGATGATAACTTTTGCACTCATTTACCTTTTCCAAGTTAGGGACTGACAATGGCAGTTAATAATAAATAAAATATTATATGGTGTGGCCATTTGTGAAGATTCATAAACTTTAAAGCTTATTTAGAAAGGCTACCATGCATTCAGCAACATGAGCTGCTTGCTGTATAGCCTATACCATACAGACTGTTAATTTCCACCACATAAACTAAAAATTGGAGCACCACAGACTTCGCTATGGATGACTCCTCTGACTCAATGCAGAGCTCATGAAATATCCGGTGTCCTGCAATTGGCTTTCGAGTGGCACTCCTGAAGGTTTGAGATTGTGACTACGATCACGAGAAAGACATTTCTTCAGCCGTTTATTAATTATCAGTCTGGTCCATGTTGCAAAGTCGACAGTTCTATATTTCTAGAGAAGGCAGTTAATTAAGAGGCGCTGTACGAATACTTCAATACAATACATAAATGTACATTTAGCGATTACTGTGAAAGAGACTAATCCGAACTGACCTCAAAAAGAATAACAAAGACCAGTCTTGCACAGAGGACATGCCAATACATTGCCGTAAACTCATACTTGTCCTCACTCGAAGGTCCTTCACGATAGTCAGCATATCTGAAAGGCACCGCATACAATATGAAGATTGAATATACAAAACCTAGAAATCTAGAGGGCAAAATAATAATTCTAAAGTAGAATTAGCTTAACAAATTCAAGTTACTAACGTGGGCCAATAATGTGTTGGAATGTGGAGAGGCGCATAACGCCGTGTATTCTGAAATTCTTCAATTGCTGACACTATGCCAACAAATGTATCTATCCAAATGTAACATAAAGATGTATCACGTGCCAGCACTCACATGAATGTGCGACAAGACAATAAGAACATGCATTAACTGTTTCCTTTATTTATCTTAACTTTTGTTCTGTTAACACAAATTGTATACGTTGTACATGATTAGTGCATTGTGATTATCATAAAAATGACTAATGACTAATGTAACTAAGTAGGCCCCCCAGAAATTCGCGCCAGAAAAAGTAAAAATTTGCACAATGGAGTTTTAAAAATTGCGCCAAGAAATTAGAAAAATTGTGAAAATTTGCGCCATGCAACAACGTGTAAAACACGCTAATTTTATGCACACTGATATGATCAATTACAAAGTTATACAGCGTGTCAAAGCTGGAGGGCCTACTGTGACGAAACTTTAGCTTTTGCTGTTCTGTGCAATGCATAGTCTCAAAAACATAGTAATCAGAATCTTTCATTGCCGTCATTCAGGATATAGCAAACATCAATCTATGATAGCAACGACCTCTAATTAATAACTAGACAGAGCTTCCTGTGTTAAGCTGTCTATCTGACGAGATTCGGCGCATGCGTCTCGCTTGAAACGTCCCCCTTATTGAACGACGAATATTATTGCTGATTGAAATACTTAAATAAATTAATCGCACGAGTTACACGCATTGAAGACGATTAATTATCCTCAGAAATAAAAAAACGACAAAATTTGCGAGAAATTGGGGAAATTTACAACTTTTGCGATTTTTTGCGCTCTTGCGGTAAAACTGAAAATTCGCTCAAAAAGGTGCGCGGCGCAAGATCGCGAGTTTCTGGGGGCCCTAACTAAGGTGACCCTGTTAGCGAACCTTATGGGCTGACATACTGATGTCATGAGTAGCAGGTCAGTTGAAGTGGCTCGATATAAATCTTCGAACAAATGAATTAACTAATGAATCAATAACAAAACATAAAACTGATCAGAAATTCTGCCGCTCTCTCGTCAGGACCCAAACAATATTTACTAACAACTAGAAATTTATCAAAGCATGCATAAACTTGCATAATAATATTATCTTTTCAATTACAGAAGTTAACATTTTTAAGATGAGAGATAACATTTTTAAATGCACTTCAGTACATGCTTGTCGTTAAACGGTTAGAGGCAGTGCAGAAAAACGTGCCTGCAAATGTTGACTGTCCCGTGTCCTTCGATGAAGTTTTCTGCTGGGATGCTCTGCGCTTGGAATTCACTGACGTTGAAATAGGACAAACTGCTGTTGACATATCCTGCCAAAGAATTGTCTGGACTGTACGCAAACTTGTACACCATTTTGGGCACAAAATCCGAAGTCCAACCAATTATGAAGCCCTGCAGATACAAAAGAGAAAGAAAATACATGTACGTATATTTATTCGATTTACTCTAGTAGACCGAATAAATGTTAGTTGCTAAAACGATCAACAAACAGAATGACATATCGCATCTGTTTGTACATGGTTCAAGTATTTTCATAGCAAACAAGTAAAATTAATACAGAATACATGGCAAATATTGGAATAAATAAATAAATTTAAAAAGTTTCTACTTGAAAGGTATGACTATAAAATTTAGCCATTGACATTTCTCATATTGTAAATCTTACATGCAACTTATAAACATAAAATGTATACCATCACATCAAGGGCAAAAATCAGAGGTAACCTTGTCTACTTTCAACTGTGCAAAGTCTAATACAATTGTTGCTGTATAAGTTCAACATTCAATGTTTCCACCTAGAGTGACCATTGTAAAGGTTATTAATGAATGTCATCCTCGTTCCTCAGGCCATTTAAAAATTGTTAAACAATGCACAACCTAAATTTATTACCCACAAAAACACAGATAAAAGACACCAGAATCACCTGTTATAACATTCAAAACAGCTCCTAGTATCATAACTTACATTTGTGATGATGCCAATATAGGTTATTCCCCTCAGAATGCCGAACCAGATGCCTAGAAACACAGAAGCACATAAAATCAATGCAGTGGTATTATCTTCACAATCAACGTTGTCTTGTATATCTATTAACCTCCTTAGCGTTAACTCCAAGCATCACTCGGGCCGAAATTCTATGTAAAAACTGTTAATCCCAAGCATCATTCGGAGCAGTGTCTTGGATTTTAGAATGCTTATCGGCCTTACTACAGCCTAAATAAAATGACAGAAACTACTCTTCTACTGTTAGCTATTCTAGGCTTATTCTAAATTAATAATTTCATTGTTTAGTTCTCAAAACAGACAATAAATGCATTGATAAACATTAAACAGGTTATCGAAGAGCTTTTACAAAGCAATAATCATAATTAGCGAATGCAAACCGTTATATCTCAGTGACGACAAAATTAGATTATATAAATTTCCGATAATATATTGATTGCGAAAGTGAACTCAACCTTCTATCATCAGGTGGTATAGCAAATGAGGCACTTTGGCTCATTAACTCCAACTCAGTCAGCATCAGAGCAGTGCATACTATGAGGCGCTATACAAATATTTCAATATAATACAATACTCCTAAGTCCTAACTGTGTAATACTGACGGTTACCATGCCATGGCAGCCACCATCTTGACAATAAGCCTCAACACCTTCAGATGGAATACTGACCAATATCCTGTGCCCTGCATGACACAGGTCTCTTCCACTGAGTCACCAGTTTATAGGCATCAACTCGAATCTCAATGATGTTGTTGAGGAGAGCAAAGAGGGGAGCCAGTGGAAACGCCGCAACAAATATCGTTATGAAGCCATACTGTATCACTGCAAACATCATTCAGATATGATTATTATTTTTCTAATGTTCACAAATGTTACATGCATTATTTATCATCAGAACAAAATTTTAATAACAAAAACCCATCTTATATGTCGAGAAATATATCTATAAAAATGTGTATACTTTAACATAAGCGATCATGCATAAACAGTTTCTTTAACTTAAATAAAACCCTCAAAGGGAGGAATGGCTATAGCTTTAGCAACATCATTTTGTTATTATGTTAAATATATATTATTTGCGAATGACACCAATGTTTTTCTCTCAAATGACTCGCTGGATGTTCTTTTTGACATAGCTAATCGGGAACTTAATACAATAGATGACTGGTTTAGAGCTAACAGTCTATCCCTAAATTTAGAT
>JAQFXW010002782.1:0-12649 GCA_034693945.1 Dendrobaena attemsi
AGCCCGAGGGTGTGTCGGAGTTTTACACGCCGAAGCGCTTCAGCAATTGTGAGTGAAGGACTTGCTAAAGTCCTTACGTGGTGGGTGGTGGGATATGTATATTTATGCATTATATGCCTGTGTATATATACATGTAATGCCATGTATGCAATTATACAAACATGCATCCATGTAGCTGGATGTGAAATAGTAAGCCAAACTATTTTTGACATAATTTATCTCTAATACCTGACAATGAATCATCCTAAAATTTTCCAGATATTTAGAGAATTGAACTAACTATGATTTTGTAGGAAAAAGTAGGCTAATTCTAACACACTTTTGTGAAGAAATTCTCAGTTGTAGGCCTATAGTTTGATGATTTTATTAAAGAAGGTGTTCAAAATGTCCTCCTTCTGCTTGTATGCAAGCTTGGAGGTGCTGGCATCATTGAGCGACAGGCTATCAATTATCCTCTATCCTACTAACACCTTCTTTTTTAGCAGGAAAACAAACGGAAGTCATTAAATAAAAAAAGTAAGTATTGCGTTTTTTCTTTTGGAAACACTAATCAAATAATTATAGTTAAAATTTCAATATTTTGTTCATAAAATAAGAAAATTGGTAGTTAAAGTTTGACTTACTTTTTATTGAATCAAGGTGTCGATAATTGCTTGTAAACCTAAATTTCGGTATATTAAGTTTAAAGACTAATAATTTATGGTATGTTGTAATCGTATGATATTTTGGAATAACATTTATAGTCCAATTCTCTAAATATCTGGACAATTTTAGGATGATTCATTGTCAGGTATTAGAGATATGTCAAAAACAGTTTGGCTTACTTTTTCTTTAACCACAGTGTATAATATTTCTTGAGTTAAATTCTCAAATGTAAAATCCAAAGTTTAAGAAAGCCAACTGTTGGATAGAAATAACAAGTAACTCTGAATTTTTGGCTTATTGTGATGTTAGTGTTCAGCTGTTGGGAATACTTGGATAGCCACTTTACAGAATCAATATTCCAACTCAATACTAGAGTCCTTCCTGCTTCATAGCTGACAAATAAATAACAGAAACAACAGATGTTTGGTCACCCGATTGACATGGGCACAAGACAAAGAATTATGCTCATTCTGGGTCACCTAGATGGGTACATCAGTCATTTCAGGCTAGGTGTACTTTACTTTCACTTTCCTAAACCTTAGCCACATTTACTTTAGCAGTTTTGAAAGGCAAGCACTCTCCCAAGGCCACACTTAACTTAGATAACTGAAACCAGAAACTATGTTTCGTCAGTAGGTCATGGTCACGATCTCCCACAAGGGTGCTTTAAATAATGGCACTGTAAAAGAAAAACCTACCAGCAGAAGAAAAATATGATATATTGCTATACACTGGCAATTAGTGGTTTACTGGTACTACTCTAGATGTTGTCAATGTGGGTTAAAATGACAGAACGATAGAAGTCCTTAAGATTCGAACAACCTCAAGAAGCACAAGCGAGCACCATGTAGCTTTCTGACATCCATGCTCTTCAGGACTGATTTAATCAGCAACCCCATCTTAACATGAACCTTAGCCGCCATTTCACTTTTAAAAACTTTCCAATGACTTTTTATTCAAGTCTGTATAATGTATATATATATCCAGAATTTTGACTGTTTATTTAATGTATGCAGTTTTCAAGTACTATCAATTAGTTTAGTGAAAACAACAAATTTTTACTTACTAGCCCAGTTAGCTACATCGGGAGCGCGTCGGCCGTGTGTTTGCACGGCACTGAGTTCGAGCCCAATGCCTGCGGACACTCAGAGATTCAACACATGGGGCATGTGTGGAGTAGTGGGATAGTAAATGCCTTGCGTCCGAAGGCTTGCGGGTTCGATTCATACCCGAGCCACTGCGTAGGGACCTTGAGCAAATCCTTCACCTACAGTTGCTCGTGGTGCTTCGGCGTGAGTAGTAGTGGACTTGAAGTGGCGGTATAGAAATGCGCAAATAAATAAAAAATAAATAAACATATTTGAAGTACATGTATTAAATTGTCTATGATGACTTCAGTTCTCACATAGTTGGATAGAACTCGATACCAATGTCTTGCTTACTTTGTAGCTCACATGTGTTTCAAAATGTTGATGTTGATCTTTTCAACACTTGAAATAACGAAGTTTCACAACCCATAAACCATTTTTAGCAACACTTGCTGTTCTTCCCTTGCAAACACCAAGTCCTGCAGTTTATAATGCTGACATAAAAGACTTCAGCATTCATCCGTGTGGCTCAGGATGTGAGAAAAAGATACAAGTGCTTTATTATGCAGTATTATGTACTTCAACAAGATCTAGAAGATAACTATAATTTGAATTGAAGCCCACCCCATAGCATCTTGTTCTAGGTTCCCAGAAGTTACTTTGTAATGCAGAGTCAAATGTTCACAATGGCACAAAACCCGACAGAAAACAAAAGACCTTGAAACTTTTGGCACAAGAATCGATAACTACTATTAATACTGGACTTGAAGCAATTGCAGAATATCTTTTCACGGTACAGAAGAACAAGGGAATGCATGGTGCAGATGGCTTGGCCACTTGGTACTTGTCCCGTTAGAACACAAGCAGAAGCTGCAAACATCTTTAAGTTTGGAAAACTGGGATGGGTCTGTGCACAAAAAGCTGCAATGAAATTAAATAGACAACAAACTACTCTACTACTGATCTTGCTTGGCTGCAGATCAAAGAGTACAAAAGGATTAAACATTTTGCATGTCAATCAACCTACTTTCAAAATGTAAACACATGTGACACCTATGGTTTATGAGATTTGCTGATTCGTCAATTGACAATGTAAATTGTCAGCTTCGTGACATCCATCGAATGTTTGGCTGTGAATTTCTAAGAACACAAGCGTGACACGACCAAAATCTGACAAAAAGCGATATTTAGACAGTTAGCATGAACACCTTTGAATCGCTAATACAACGTAGCAGAAGTCGTTTGAGACCAGGATTGCATGATAAAGGCCCATCAAATGCGAACATAGACAACAAAAGACACGACACCTCTGACACCTCGATTTATCTAAGCCATAATTTGGCGCATATACATACAACAGCCAATGATGTACCTGTCAGTCAGCATAGGACCAAAAAATGAGAACCACAGAGAGCGCTTTGCTTTTTTCATCTGTGCAAAGAAACCGGGAATCAGTCACAGGCAACTTCCAACATAACCGTTTTGCAACATGAACCAACACAACAAAGAGCAACTCAATCACCCGCTGGATCGGTGCATTAGATTGTTGTCCCTCTGACCTCTTTAAATTTTACAAATAAATTTATCTGTACTGACAAGACAACAGAGAACGGATAAGAGGATTACATTTTACCAGTGCAGCTAAAAGCAGGCTGAACACCAATATAATATCTTTCAACATAGGTTTATAAACACCCATTGTATGTAATATTAATCATTGGCAGAATCTAAATCTTATTCACTTCCCACTCTTCCTGTATAACCCAGATCTCATGTTGATTTTCATACTCCATTTCTTTTCTTTCTCTTTCATTTAGTTTTCTTCTTCTTCTTTTTCTTCTCCACCTTCTTCTCCTCCCTCTTCTTCTTCTCCTCCTCCTCCCTCTTCTTCTTCCTCCTCCTCTCCTTCATCTTCTTCCTCCTACTCCTTTCCTCCTTCTTCTTCCTGCTCCTCTCCTTCTCCTTCTTTCTTATTCTGCAGAAGAAGAGCAGCAGCAGCAGCAGCAGCATCGGCCAGACACATAATGACAAACAAGATTTACGCCAATGAACATCTGGCTATCTTGAACCAATGCTAAAACATAACAATACATGGATCCAGTGTCGAATAATTCAGTATTATCGTCAGACAGACCTAAGAGTTATTATCCAGTTCAGACATTGCACCATGTCAGGAAATTGGGACACAATGATCAGACCATTGACATTTCAGTGCACTGCATTTTGAGGGTGAGCAAGTACTCAAAAAGTCCGTGAAGATTAACACACTCGTGTCAATTGCATGAAACTACTGGACGCAAGCGCAGTCAAGCGGTACATTAAATCATTCTAAATTACACACAGAGTACAGACAATGCATCGTAAAATTTTGAACATGATGATTGTTCGTTGGCCTATCCCAATTGTTGTCATTTGGAGTCTGAGACTCTGAGTCACTTGTCATTTTATAACTTATTTCATGGAACGTTGGAATCATATGATATTTTGGAATAATATTGTTGGTTCACTTCTCATATAAATATCTGGAAAATTTTAGTATGATTCATTATCAGGTTTTGGAGATAATATATCAAAAACAGTTTGGCTTACTTTTTATTGAACCACGGTGTATATTATATATACTGGTGCTCAGTGATTCTCAAAGTGGTGGTCCATGGCAGACCGAGTACTGGTCACGGGTTCAATGAGAAGAGCTAAAAATAAAAGTCAAATTTCTGTCTCAAAATAAAATATAAATGAATAGTGCCTGATTTTAACTTGCCACATATTCAAACAAATTAAATTTATTCTGAATTTGCTACTGTAATCAGTTTCGTATTTATTTCTGTTGATCGATAATCAAGTAAAAGTTGATAAAAAATTGCTGGATGTAGATTTTTTAACTTTTTAATATAATATTAAATTTTAAATATAAACGAATGTGTTTGAAAAAATTGAAGCATTACAAAAACGCAAACAAGCCTGTCTGGAAAGTTTTAAAATAAGGAACAGTAAAAGACTGTGACCGCTCAGACACTGTGAGCGAAAAAAACTGATGATAATTCTGAGCTGGTTTCCTGTTCGAATCTATCTTTCGAACAAAACATCCAAGATAACAGATAATTTGACCGTTCACGCAAAAATATGATCCACAATATCTAAATTTGGTGGACAAATAAATTAAATGCTCTTAGAGATATATTTTAATTATTGAAACAAATCCCTGATTATTAATAGCCTTATTGGGCCTATAGTCTTTTTATAATATAGGTCGCATTTCTTTGCGCTCGCCATTTAAATTAGATAATTTCAATAAAAAATTATTGCTGGTCCCTGCCCTGTAGAAGTTTGAGAACACTGAGGTATAGTATTGAATTGCCCATAACTTAAAAACCACTCCCCGGTGTTTCTTGTCGAAAATGATTCAACTTGCCAATTCCTATGAAATTCAACCATGAAAAACTGCAATTGTGCCTTATAATTGCAACTGCATTATTTTGCTATGTGAACTATTGTATTCTAAAATTTGGAACTAAAAAAACTTATAAATTATAATGTATAAGATTAAACTAAAAAATGCAATTGCTGATTTAAATCGTATCGCTGAGGCTTATGCCGATCAGTCTGAAAATGATCTCAAATCATACTGACACTGAGATCAACAAATCTATCTTTCGTAAAGCAGCAGCATTACTCCTACATTGTACTTTGGATTGGCCCAAATAGAAAAACAGCTTACACACAAAGAAAAAGAGATCTCTATGTAAAAAAATCCAGTCAGTAAGCTAAGACCAAGAAAAATTTTCACTCAAAACTAGTTGAACCTTTTAGACAAAGAGCAGAGCTGAAGCAATGACAGCTGGAACTGAGGAAACATAAAAACTGTAAGATCTGGAGCAAGATTCTGACAAAGAAGTCACATACATCACACTACACAACATCGGAGTCAATTAAACAGCTGCAGGTGACTAACAACACAGACAGGCTGGTGACAAAGACTCAAAAGCCTTATCTTCATTGCTCTGCCATGAACACCAATAAGGGTTTGCATGCAACTTCAAAGTCTACCCTCCTGATTACATTCTGTTATATTGTGCTACTTATTAGCACTTAATTAGCAATAGGACTAGGTTTTATGTAACTGCATTTACAGACTTCTAAAGTGCCTTTTGCAGTGCAGGCTAATCACACAAACAGAACAGTCAGTGCAAAGATCCCAGAGATAATATAACAATTTTAACACACTTAGCAGAAAAGTAACAGCCAAGATCATGGAAGAAGTCATAGAGGACAGTCATTACAGAGCAAAGGACCAACGAGTGCAAACGTTTCATGCAGGAGGAACCAACTGGTTATGACCGTCTAAAGAGAGTGATCAGAGCCTGCCAAAATAGGTTGCTGTTTGACTTCAGCGGCACATGTGTATCAAAAAGGCCGATTCAACAACGAATGCCACGGATATAAGCAGCAAAACATTCATGTTTTAATGTCTACTTGCAGGAATATCCATCATCACAGAGTAGATCCTTGAAGGGGATTATATAAATGCCTGGAAGGAAAGAATGAATGATATTAACCAGTGGATTCCAACCAAAATAAATTAAAACATCTGCTCTCTATCTATAACTGGTGCAAAACCCACTTGTCCAGAAACATTCAGACATCTGTCAACAAACTTAAACAATATCATCTCAAATTCATGTAAATTTAACAAGGCTGGTGTCCATACATTAAATTCCAGAAGTATTTTAAGTCTAAGATCAGAAAGATCCAGTAAACATAGCACACTATTATAAGTCTATTCCTTTGTGAAACCAACCTCACAATGTCACTTTATGCAACAGGCATATATAGCTGACACAATTTATTTTACACTAGAATTCAAACAATTTCTGTAGCACCATCATCTAATCTCAAAGGTACCTCAAGCTTATGTATGCGTGTATGGCACTATATGCGCATATTTGTGTACGTATGCACTCTTGAACGTTATTTCATCATGAGAATGTGTGACAGTGTGTACATGTACACTAATCATAAGCTTTGGTACCAACTAGGTGAACTAGTGAATATAATATTTGTCAGTTAATAGTAAATTATTATCATAGTTCAATTGATCAGCCAAACAGATATCTATCACAAAGGTGTCTGTCATAATGTATCCATCAATAATATGGTAACATGGACAAAATCAGAGTACTTAGATGAGACAAGAGACATAATTATATGGACATATATGCTCATTTCACGAACATCATTTATACTCCTACCGGATATTAGTCCAGTCAAGATACCACAAACTGTTCCCACCCCAATGCTAGAGCAAAAAAACAGGGCAGCCAGACCATCATTAATCCGTTTTTAACTAAAAAAACTAGTTTCATTCCAGTCAGTTTGTCTCTTCTCTTGATACAATGAGGCAGTCTTGCTCCAGAAAGTGCAATTATCTTTTGTTTTGAAAGGAGAGGCAGAAGAAAAAATATATATGGCTGTTCACTGAATGACACCATTGTAATTCAGATCCATACACACACAAACAAACAAACACACATACACACAAATGCTGCATGCACAGGCAAACACTAAATTATACACAAGCACAGGAAAGAGAGAGAAGCAGTTGTCAATCGGTGATTCAAAGCAACTGAAAAAAAATTATACGAAGACCGGACAAACTATATAGAAACAGAAGTATCCAAACCTAGCAAATACAAAGTGATCACAGAACAATCACAATAACCATTTGAATGTAGTATGAATTTTGAAAGGAATAACTAATTGGTTAACAAACACATTTTGCAGAAGACAATAGCAGTTGAGAATTAAAGACTGCTGACAGAAAACAGTGCAACTAATGTTTAAAAATCTGTCTGCTAATTCGTCTTATGAGCCATATATTGTATTGCTATTCCTCTAAACTAACAACTGCTTCATCCGTTGCTTTCCACTCTCTATACAAGACTGGCATTTTGCAGCTGCGGATGAGTTATTCAGGATATTAAAGCCCACCTAGTGACAAATATCAACTATGCATCTATCTATAGCAAGAAGCAGAGTGCCATGGTTCTGAAGAATCTAACAAATTGCAATCTGCATTTTGCTTGTCACAGCAACCATGCAACTTCTTCGGATTTAGTTTGAGTCAATATTGTTTATTGAGACAACATATTGTCCCTATTTTGTTTTTATTTATTTGATTCAAGATTTCTCTAGCGCCTCTTGAAGTCCGCTACTACTTAGAGGCTACCAACGACAGCGCCAATGCTGAGTCGAAGTTAACACGCCAAAGCACCTCTTTTACTATGCCATCTGGCAAATGACGGTTCAGTAGGCTACCCAGAGGACTCGATCTCACATCTTACAATCTTCATACTCCACTCGAAGATGTGTCACCTATCCAAAACACTAGGCCCCCTCCCTAAAGAGCAATTGCCAGAGAAAGACTGTTCAAAGTCTATATGTAGTGGCTTGAGGTGGATTTGAACCTTTGGTCGCAAGCACCACTACTACTGGTACTATTCCACTACTACCACTTTTGTTCCACCACTTTTCTATTCATATTAAGCAGCTCTGATGCAAGCACAATGGCTTTGAAGACAAGTCAATCACAGCAAGTTCAATCCTGCGCCAAATTGAAGATTATCAAAGCAAAATCATCTTGTTGGAAAAGTAGATCCTTGACACTTAAGTAGACAGTGAATCAAGAGAATAATTCACTCAAAGATGTTTTACCTACAATTTGCAGTCATGACAGGCCAAGATGTAATGCATTGCTTCTCATTGGATTCAAAAGACTTGCTTCATTTTCAATTATTATGCCCTACTACTGTGCCACCGGTCACTGAAGACAAATTCTGCTGATAAGAGGAATTTTGGCTGATGAGAAAGGCACTTAATTACTGTCTACACCTTCCCTTATATTATTAGCAATTAGCTGAAAAAGAGGGCAGAAGACAATCTGGCCTATTGTCTAGAAAATAATATGTACTGGTAAGAATACTTTTCTGCTTTATTGCAGGATATTATAAGGTGTTGAGAGCAACTATCCGAACATTGCCTATATTTTCTATAAACAGCACAGCACTTGTTCAAAACCGCACTTCTGTAGTCCAAGACTAATAATGCTACAGTCTGCAACTATTACATATCTAGCTTATGAACTAATTTAAAGTCAACCCTCTGTTTCTTTATTGCAACTATACCTGTAGGTATATTTAAAGGAAAGAAAAAGAAAATAACTAAAAGACTATTTGACTTTCTTCCCAAATGAAAGTAATACAATGCTTTGAAAGAAATTGAGAAATAGACATGGACCCCACAACACTACTGGCTACCGAAGTATTTACTTCCATTTAATAACTAGAGATTTTGCCCCTAATACAACAGGTATCTATATAGTACCTTCCATGTTCCTCCTGGCCCTAAGATGGCTAAGATGGTGTGCCAGATTGTGGTACAGCCGGAAGGCTGAGAAAGACTTACTAAGCTCTGTTTCTGGGTACATCAATCTGTTTATCTGACCTTCGATGTCTGTATGTTTAAGACATTCTGTCAACCCCACATACCTCATTTCCATAATCTAGTAATTATCTCAAGACTCTCAAAATTGTCACTCATAGTGCCATTACGTCTCCGTTTAGAAAGCAAAATGTCAAACATATGCTAGAACAGCCAAAACGATTGATTACGTCAGTTGAGAGAGAAATGAAGTCAAATGTCTTCACGCATTGGGCAATGACATCAACAAGCAGTCCCCTTTGATTTTCATTAGCGCTGGCACATTGTCCATGAAAGCCAATCAGTGCAACATGATGCAAGTGGCAGAAGATCATCCCAACGGCCATTCATGCACCATCTGGAAATCTCAATAACATCATAAACTGTGAATAATAATTGAGAGGCTGTCATCAGAAACACTTACGAGACCATCCATCAACTGATTGATGAGCGTACCTGATCCATAACTGATATGAAAACATGGTACATTAAAATGTCACATAGAAAAATAGCTTATGCATTAGATAGAAACTAGATCAATGCTAAATGTGTGACCTCAGTCAAATAGCTCCACGGGAACTCTTTCATCCTCAGCACAAATTCAATCATGTATGGATAATGTTTGAAACTTAGAATGACAATCAGAAAGAGATTTGATAATTAAGGTTCCCACGTATTGTTCTAAAGGGAAAGAACAAGCAAAACACATGTGGCTGCACACAATTCCTTGGCAGTGTGGTCCCACTTTTTGAAGGAACACCTTCTTCCAACTCCAAGATTGCATTTCTACAGTACTCTGTAACAGACCATAAAATAATGAAGAGCTGCGTTGTTCCCAATGACCTGACATTTCATTGGCGGTCATCTATCCTAGGATTATGTCTTGATTCATGCTGTACATATGGTAACTGGAGACCTTGGAACACATGTGGCTGCACACAATTCCTTGGCACCGCACAAAACATCTTACATATGATCATAACGTCCATTACAGTGTTGAGTTCACATGCGATCAAGTGATGACCCATGGAAATAGTCATCAAACGCATGATCCTTTGTAGCGTCCAACTGGCAAAAATAATCTACAGGGCTAATAATTAACAACACATTCAGAAGCCCTAGAATGGAGCAGAATCAAAGACTTAGAAGAGCTGAAATGAAAAACACCCAAAAATGCGACAATGGTCCCTTCGCTGTTGACGGCAGTGCACTGAATTTACCTGAAGCACACGCATGCTCAGATTCACATTGCTGGAGGGAGTCAACTTACGAAATCATGATTTCAGGTCTGGTTTAGTTGTTCACGTGCAACACTGCAGGTGATATGCTTGCAAAACATAGTTACACCAATACACCTATTGACTAACCCCCTTCCCCCCCCCCCCTCTCAAGCTAGGATCAGGCACAAATGCAGTCAGTCCAGATTTCTATCTCTTGTAGAAATTGTCATTTGTCAACTTATACAGATAGCATTAATAAGCAGAATGACAACCATAACTTTATGGTCAAGATGGTCAAAGACACTCAAGTTTTCTTAGCTTATGAGGTCCATACGACTTCTATGAGAACCATTAGAAATTCAGACAATGATGAACATACAGTCCATTACAAACTAAGCAAGTAACTAAGTAACATTCACAACATACAAAAAATCTTCCAACTCAAAGTAAATTTATGGCCAACATTCACAATGACAACTCCTGAGTATTCAAGCATACAAAGGAACTTCACACCATTGAGTGGAAAATCAAAGAAACATCTCTCCACTCTCTAATCCTGTATTATAAAGAGAACTTTGTTAACTTGTCATCTGCATCCACCTCTTCCATCAATAACATCAGCCCAGACAGAAACTCTCATTGAACCAATGCAAAAATTACGCCTGCAACACCAGTTGAGCCACAATGTTTATTTTTTTCACGTTTAAATTTTTCACAAGCAGTTTTTATAACATTTATATTTTTTTCGCCACATTGTGCCAATGGTGGAAAATTAGTGGCTTGCTACAGGTCAAATATCAGCCCCCAAAAAAAGTGGTCATGCCAGATTTTTGAGTCAATGCCTAAAATCAAATGGTTACAAACTAGGTACATATGGCTGTTGGGTGATGAAAGAAGGGTCTGAAATGGTCTGATCCAAGGGTCACTAGGGGCATCTGTCTACTTCTACAGCCCTACAGGAAGGAACTCCACTTCAGACTCAGGTCACACAGACAGCAAATGATTTGCTTGAGCTTTTAGCAAATGTGATTACAGCCTCCAGCGATCTAATACTTGAACAAACGACCATGTCAGCGTTTATAGCAGACTAATATCCTCTTAAACGAATTGATATTTTGTAACATTTACAGATAAAAGCTCAAATAAGCAGGTACATCCAGCCCATGCATCGATTGAGCAGCTGGTGGACATTGCTTTGCTAGTTTAATAGTATGAACGTCAAACTACACAGTGAGAGAATCCAGAGGAAAACAGAAAAACATGAGCTAGGAAAATGAAACAGAATCTAAACTGGGAAAGACTGAACAAAAGAGCACACGAAACACCTGTTAATGAGATTTGGATTTGGGAAGCATCACGTACCTATGAAATTAAACAGTTAAGTCTCTAATGAAATAAGTGCTGTTATTCTAAGGTAGCTCCAATCAAAAATGTGTTAAATTTGTTTCAATTCAGCAGCTTACTTAATAAGTAATAACATAATAAGAAACTGATTTTTTACATTGGCCTACTCAGATTCCCAAGTTGAGCAATGAAATAAAGTTGCAAGAAATTCCACAGATGGTCAAAGACACTCAACTTTTCTTAGCTTTCTTAGCTTATGAGGTTCATATGACTTCTATGAGAACCACTAGATATTCAAACAATGATGAACATACAGTCCATTACAAAAAATAAGTAAGTAACTAAGTAACATTCACAACATCAAAAAAATCTAATTTAATAAGGTATTAATAAAGACTTGTAACTTTTGAATAATAAAATCTTAAAAAAGCAAAGAAAAAATGCATATTATGCACTGAAAACAGCAAAGCAAAAACAGGATATGTAACATTTTTCAAACTCAGGAGACAATATAAAATGAATGGAGACCAGTTTTCCAAAATCTGGACAGATTCCAAAAATAGCATTGCTCCAAATCATTTGAACGGAGACAAAATGCTATTTTTGAATGTGAACCAGTGCACATATAATTACAAATGGGTGGATAAATGGCTCCTGTAAAATACGTTCAATTTAGATAAAATAAGGTCATTTAGATACTAAGGTTGAGTTCAGTTTTTACATCTGGGTTATTAAGATAAACAGCCAATTTGTTAATTAGCCAACAGGGTATAGCACAGCTAAAGTCTGAGTTCAGCTAAAGCAATTAAACTCTTGCTATTCCCGAGATCAACACACTCCAGAGCTCTGAGTAACCAGCCCCAGAGGCACAAAAGA
>JAQFXW010002783.1:0-12648 GCA_034693945.1 Dendrobaena attemsi
CCGAAGCGCAATGAGCAATTGTGAGTGAGGAACTTGCTCAAGGTCCTTACGCGGCGGGTGGGATTCGAACCTGCTACGCGGCGACCTTCACCACTACACTACCGCGTCCCAATAAATATTCTCAGAGGTTGTACCGACTACAGCTCGGGGATCTGTCGAAGTTTCAACGCCAAAGAGCCACGAGAAATATTGAGTGAAGACATGTCCAAAGTCCCTACGTGGTGGCTCAGGGTGGGAATCGATCCCGCGACCCTTCGGACGCAAGGACACTGCGCCACACTCGCCCAATTCTGCCCTGTAGACCTTATCTAAGAGAATTGATGACTAGGAAATCTTGTGGTAGTAGTACATGTAAATTCAGTTTAAAAACACAGTCTGATGATTGTCCCATATTTCCTTGGTGTCACCCCCTCCTTTATTAATCACTTTGACTGGCAGATCCCGATTGACAAATTTCAGCGGAATCTTGTGATAACTTGTATTTCTACTATCTAAAGTGTTCGAGGTCTTCTGTGCACTGCAAAAATTAGAGCCTTCCGAATATATAGCATGAATGCTACACGTTTTAAAGGTGTCTAATTGAAACTGAACTCTCTGTACAAGTATCATTCCCTCACTGTTTAGCGTCGGTCTCTGCTGTTGTCACAAGATGTCGTTTAACTTATGATGCGCACACATACACTCTTCGTTTTCATTGATGTGCATCGTAAGTTAATTATGCATGCAACTCTGCATGCGTATAAGGATCTTAAGCATATCCTTCATTCGCAATTGCTTGAGGTGTTGAGGTGTGATGACTCCGACACACCACCGGGCTGTGATCGGGACCGCTTCTGAGTAGGGAATGGATTTACACGGGCGGTATAAAAATATGTTAACAAATGATTAAGAATTTATCCAACTATATTATTTAAATATAACCCAGGCAGTGTTAAAGAGCAGTTTAAAAATATTCATTCATTTATTCATTAATTCATTTCGAGAATTTGTATAGCGCCCCTTCAATAACCTACTGAGAGGCGCTCCCAGTCCAACCACGGCAATACAATTTAGACTTCATAAGTATGAGGAAGGCAGCCAAGCCATCTCTAGGCAACAGACGTGTTAACTCCAATGGGAGCCCATTCCAGATGAAGGGACCACCTACAGAGAAAGGACGGCACTGTTGAGCAGATGTGTTAGAACTGGGAATAAGAATCTGTCCATGAGAAGGTGACCGAGGGGATCTGCGACTGGCCAGGTCAGTGACAGGGCGACAGAGCTCGAACGAATAGCTTCTTAACTAGAAGGCATTTCCGAGCTAGGGCAGCTATCCTGTAACTGATGCGTCTTTGAATGGGGAGCTATGTATGTATCATGTACGTATGTGTGTATTTCTATACCGCCTCTTACAGTCCACTACAATTCAGAGGCGGTCCCGACTACAGCCCAAAGGTGTGCCGGAGTTTTACACCCAAAGCGCTTCAGCAATTGTGAGCCAAGGACTTGCTAAAGGCCCTTACGCGGTGGGTGGGATTCGAACCCGCGACCCTTCGGTTGCAAGGCGGCGACCTTCACCACTACACTATCACGTAAAGTGTATACCTGTTTTCGTTTTCTAAATCAGTGCCACTCATTGTATTCAGTGTAATTTAAATTGTGCGGGTCAATTGCAAATATGGACCACTCCAGTATTTATAATTGTAGGCCTATTTTACTGCTTATAGCGGCCTCAGACAAAAGCTGTCGCTAATTAAATAAGCGCTTTAATGGTTTCACCCATCTTTTTGTATTCTGTCTGTAAATTTTCGCCCTTGCGTCAATTAATAAGAATATGAATCAAGAACTTAGAGGTGTCTAAATGCTAAACACTGTTAAAAATTAGAATATTCAAAGTCTCTGTGAAACACATTAATTATTATTGAAAATTTGATGTCTGACACTTTTATTTGGAGAGATGGATTACGACAGACTGCAAGCCGAGTTAGGTTTCAACTCAGTTCCAATCCCGGATGAAAAGACGAAGTTCGTAGCAAACCGTTCAAACGATATTCTTTTTTATATTGTTAGGAGACTGACCCGACGAGGGCCGATTAAGCAGGGAGTGGGTACCGGTGGGTACGGTTGACTGAACACCGGCTGATCTAGTCGAGTGGTGCCTCTATCGGGGACGAGTTACGACAGACCGACCGACGCAGGTTCCGCGCAGTTGTCTTGGAAGTTTCGTTAAGTGTAGAACGCTACTTAAGTTTGATATTGAAACTTGTGAACTTTCCTTACTACGATAGAATTGATTACTATCTAAGTTACAAGTTGGTACAGGACTTCGACATGTGAGCCTGACCGAATGTTATCTTGTTAAGCGTTCGTTTGACAGTCGTGTGAGTTTGTGAATAAACTGCTTTTAAGTTATTAACACGATATCCTGCAGACGTTTCGAAATGTTTGGTGAGTTTGTCAAAGTTATGAACGTTTGAAAATACATGTAAGTAGGCCTACTGAAAATGGAAAATTTCCAACAAGGTATTGATGTCGTACAGGCTTATACCACGGTCTTCAAATTTCCATCTCCCTTGCAATCTGAAAATTAAGATCAAATTAGTTCACCCCGAGGTTGACACACTGACTGATACCATTAAATTATGACATTGAGAAGTGTGAACGGGCTTTAAGACGTTCGCAATAAACATGCTTCTTGCGTGTTCCAGTCGCCGCGACGCCACATAAACGCATCAATCTTCTTTCTCAGCTTTTTCAACGACGAAACACTTGAATTTCTGTTCGAAAATTCATTCGCAAACCTTTCCGTACCACAACCCTTACTTTTCTATCCGCAATAATTAAAATTGTATCTTCTTCTGTAAATACCACGTTTCTTTGCTGTTTACACCAAACCAATGACGTTTCCATCGATGTCTTCGATGACGACGTCAACAGTACATGTATATACGTAAAAGATCATTTACCATGCCGCTACTGTGGACAAACACTGTGTTACTCAACGGTCGTTCAATGTGTTTCAATTCGTCTTGTGTCTGTGTAATCGTCCGTCTGTCCGTCTGTCTGTCTGTCTGCCTGTTTGTGTTCGCGACGAGTCTGAGACGACTATCGTAAACGAAGTGTTAGCGACCTTATTTTCTCTACCCCGGCATATTCTGTAATTTCTCCGTAATTACTCCCTCGCCGTCCCATCTTTCCATCGACGATGTATGCAGGAAGAGGCTGTGTACTCGTTATGACAGAATGTTGTCTTTGTAGGTTCATGAACCTCGGACGTTTTCTGGTCAAATCTCTCAAGTTTAGGGCCGCAAAACGCTCAGAGGCGGAGTCTAAGTGTAAGTAGTTGTAGTGGGTCTTGGTGGTTTATTGGGTTAATTGAAGTCTCTTGAGGTTGATGTGTCATGGGCGGGGCATCTACACCATAGAAGCCTTGGAGCAAAATGCTCCATTTCAGAAGTAGGGGGAAGGTTCTTTGAGGGGGTGCGGAAGTTTTAACTTTATACACATTCAATTGTTATTACCATAATTTTCAAACTTGTATGTTTGACTAAAGTGGCGAACATGCATAATAACCAGAAGAAAATTTTATTAGGGGACCTGAATGAAGTGGCTAGAACGGACTCCATTTGACAGTAAATGCTCTAAAATGCTTACGACGCTCCCCCAGACCCCCTAGTCGTGAAAGACATTGTCCCAGTAGGCCTACAGCGGCGGACCTAGAAATTCAGTATGCTTTTGTCATTTAAGGAAATGCCTGGTGGGGCTATGCTATCAGAGGAGAAGGCTTCGGCCAAAGTACCTCCTATATATAGGACGCTGCGCGAAGCGGACAGGCTCATCAGAAACCCCGAGAATGACTGGCTAACGTAGGCGGCAGGTGTTGGAAGACGTAAGAGGTCAGAGAAGACCCACCGGCTTCCTTACCCTGCCGGGAGAGAACTGGTCACCCCCCGGTAAAGTGACCTAGAAATCCCTACGAAGATCACTCCAGATAAAAGAAAAGTAAAGAAAAGATATAGGGGAGAAAAGACACTGGTAGAGAAGATATAGGAAAAGTACTTAGAAAGATGAATGAAAAGAACACAAATCGCGGCTTACACGTTGAAGAAGTAAGGATCGGAGGGCAGACGAAAGACACGGATGAATAACGTCAAAGAAGAGAAAGAACACATCAGAAACAGAGACGTCTGGAGGAAACTCACAGCTGCCTCATCGTCAGGAAGCTGATGGAGGACAAGAAAGAAGCAGACAGCAGAGGTCGTTTCCATCAGGGCAGAACTTTGCTCGGTTACCAATAATTACGTCACAAGTTACGCGAAATTTTGATATCGACAACTATATAAACGTTGAAACTCGCATTTGAAGGTGTTCAACTACATTATGAAATCAATTAGGGACGCTGTGGTGTTTCCTTCGCATTTTTCGCATTGTATTGTATTTGTATATTTCTATACCGCCTTTTCCAGACTTTTACAAATCACTACTACTCGGAGTCAGTCTAAACTACAGCATGAGAGTGTATTGTAGGTTTATACGCCGAAGCGCTTGAGCAATTGTGATTGAAGGACTTGTTAAAGGTCCTTACGTGGTGGGTGGGATTCGAACCTGCAGCACCATTACACTACCACGCTACCTTGTGACAGTAGGGTTATGGCGGAAAAACACTGTTACGAAGAATATAAATTCTAAGATAGAGTCCCATGTCGGTAGACTCAGCCTTCATTCGCCAGGTGACGTTGCAAATGAGTCGCTTTGGTGTGTTAACTCCGACTATGGGGCGCTTTACAGTTCTGTTGTGATCTGGAAGAAGCTCTACAGAAATATTCTAAATAATTTAAAAGAAAACAAATTATTGCTGCGGCGAGTGACGTATAACTAGAATAGTAGGCCTAATTGCTGAAATTACTGTAATGGTTATTGAATGAGGACCATGACTAAACTGTGACCGACTAATTATTACTGGAGCGTGGTGTTGGCGCAGTGGGATAGTCGCCGCAGTGTCCGAAAGGTCGCGTGTTCGATTCAGACCCGAGGAAGTCCTTCCCTTCGACACACCTGTGGGCTGAAGTCTGCACCACCTCTGAGCAGCAGTGGACTTGTGGGGTCGGAATAAAATGGACGAATAACTAGAAAAATAATAAATAAATAGTAAATTGTCAGAGGTTACAGCATTCTGAAGGCATCAAATGAAATTAATTATTTTACTTGAAGCATTGTTACAATTAAAGTTCAAGAACATGATTATTTCGTCAGTTGTGATATAATTGTACGGAAATCGGAGATAATAATTGGTCTTTGCAACCAAAGGTGATATATTTTAGAATGGCCACAGTGTGAAGGTGTTAAACTCGCATTACGTTCACTTGAGATTAGGTATATAAAAACGGAAGATGCGTAACAATAATTTAATTCGTCAATGGTTCTTGTATTGGGTAATCTTTTTAAGTGGAAGATATTTTACTTCCATTATAGACGGATTTCTTGACCAAGTTGCTCAAACGACGTATGCAATTTACTTGGAACGTCAATACCCCACTTTGTACTTAACTGGCTTTCCATTCCGAAACTCAGCAAATACAGAATAGCTGCCCTTGTTTGCAAATGCCTTTTAGGCTCTGCATCATCTTACTTGCGCGAACTCTGTCGCCCTGTCACTGACATGGCCAGTCGCAGAACGTTTCGTTCTTCTTCTCATGACCAGCTTCTTATTCCTCGCTCTAACACCTCTACTCACCAGTCCCGTGCTTTCTCTGTTGTTGGCTCCTCCATCTGTAATGGACTCCCATTGGATATACGATTGTTACCTAGAAATGGCATGGTTACCTCTCTCAAACTTCTGAAGTCGAAATTGTATTGCGTGGTTGGACTGCGAGCGCCTCTGAGTAGGTTCTTTGAGGGGCGCTGTATAAATTCTTGAAATGAATGTATTAATGACGGAAACACGAATAGCTAGAAGGATGCGTTTGGTAACGTTATATATAGCAAGTAGCATCAATGTTTTGAAGGTGTTTAAATGCAGTCCTTAATTTAATAGAACCAATCCCTTGGGCGTTGCGAATTAGGGGCGGTAGAAAAATGTGTGAATAAATAAATTAATAAATAAATATGATATTGGCTGTCGTCTCAATTCCTAATGACGATGGTAATACGAACCGGATGTCTGCCGACACTCAGAGATTTAACATCTCGGGCTAGCACAAAATGGCTTGTGTGGAGCACTGGGATAGTCGATGCCTTGAGTCAAAAGGGTCGAGGGTTCGATTCAGACCCGAGCTACCACGCAAGGACATTGAGCAAGCCCTTTACCTACAGTTGCTCGTGGCGCTTCGGTGTGAAAATTCCGACACTCCCTCTGGCTGTAGGCGGGACCGTCTCTGAGTAGTAGCGGACCTGAAGGGGCGCTATAGAAATGTGTAAATGTATTGTTATGAGAGGCTTGCAATTCCTGGCTTCTCTAGGTATTCTCGCAAGGGAATGTTCATTCACTCCACAGAGACGTAGTTGTACACTATATGGCTATTGGTGATGTTTTTTAAAATTTGAAGCAAATTGTAAACCTTTTGACCGAGTTATGACATTTATTATATGGGGCTACTTTTTATCCGGACACAGTGTAGTTTGCACCCATTGTCTGCCTCTGTGCGCTAGTGTTCGAGTGTTTGAACTTTGGATGTATTTATTGCAGGCGTATAGCCTACAAGGTCTTGGGCAGAGATGGCTTGGTTGACACCACCGAAATCTTATAGGCCTATTGGCAATGAATAGATTGAAAATACGAGTATTCGTGTGTTAATTTAAATCCTGTAGGCGACTTCTCATAACACTCATAGAACCCCATCCACCCGAAATTGAATTAGCATTGTGCCTAGTGTGAATCGGTGGTCAAAGAAGAGTAATGATTTAAAATAAGGTAATAAGTTTCCTCACGCACGTGTAGACATTGAAACACCTCCCCGAAATATCCTGGCTACGACCTTGGACCTATAATAATTTTGTTATGATAGTTAGGCAATCAATTAGCCTATGCCCCGCCCCCCAGCTGTTGTCAATAAGTTACAAAGAACGTATCTGTAGGGCCTCGGACAGAGGTATAGTCTGTATGTCTTTATTGGCTAGAGAGGAAGAAATGTCCTTGGCAGCGAACTTATTCGCCATTCAGTCGATTTTAAGTTAATGCATTTAAGAGATTTTCAAAGACATTTTGTAATTAAATTGAAGACAGTTTAAATTCAATTGCAGAACCAGTACTGTTAAGACGTTTCTAACAGCCATCTTTTATCCTATTCGTAGCAGACGGTTTCAAGGTCGGTTATAGACCCAGATCCAAACACCCTTCTTCGAGAATGGAGAGATCAACTCCAGGTCAGATGGAGAAGATGGTTTCTCCAGTTCCTTCCATCTTCCGGGTCTTCGACGATGGATACACCGTCCGATCCATGGATCCATCGGAGACCGTGATACCCCAGAACGGGTTCGGAGACCTCGGCTTCGTTACTACCGGCCCTGAAATTTCCATATTGCTCGACCTCACTATCTGTGCTGGAGTAGGGTCGCCCGCCTGCTACGTCGGCGAGTTCGAGGGTCGGGCTGTGGAGTCGTTGGTTCAGGTTCCATGGAGTGCAAGCGTTTATTATGTCGGGTGCTTCTACGTGGACGAGAAGTTCAGAGGTCGTGGATTCGGTTCGCGGCTTCTGAATGTAGTGGCAAAGGAACATGCAGGAAACGGAATCGTGGTGTTGGACGCCGTGGATGAGCGGGTCGTAGAGATGTATAAGTCGTGGGGATACAAGGAGGCGACCTTCAAGATGGAGCGGTTTATGGGTGAAGCGCAGTCCACATATAACGTGAACGATTTTGACGGGAAGATATTTTCGGTGAGCGTACATTCTGTGCTGTTATTTCTGTAGACATCGCAATAAGTACGTATTTGGTGACGGAATACTTAATAGTAATGTTCAGTGGAAGATTTCTGTGTAAATTTCTGTTTATTTTGAGTGCACATGCTGCCATTCTTTTTATTACAATAGGCCTACTGCTATCCTCTGTAAACATGGTTCTGTTCTTAATTTTCTAAATAATTTACATAACGGTACGCGACTTTTCGGCTCCGCCGCTTCGGCGCGACCTATTCGGCGTCGCCGTTCAGGCGCAAGGACGTTTCGGCGCAACAGCCGATTGGGCGCCGGACGTTTGGGCGCAACAGCCGATTGGGCGCCGGACGTTTGGGAGCAACCGCACAGATGTGAATCATTCACCGTCCTTTGAAAAAATCTTCGGTCAAAGTACGTCGACTGCCGTCTTAGCAAACAATATGCCACTGAACATTACTATTAAGTTATTAACCTGACATTATTCACAGCCAACAACAGTAATAAATTAACCAGATATTAGTAAGTAGAAGAGCTTATGGGAAATGAAATTAATTAAATAAGAAACGTTAGAAATTAACACACGGTGCTTGATAATAATCTTCTTTTTAACATTGCCCAGTTAGCATTTCTTTAACAGTAATTTCTTGTCTTGTTCTTCTATATATTTCACAACCAACAACAGATTAGCCAGAATTGCTTATATTAAATAGAATAAATTAGTAATACAACGCTATAGTTTGAAACACGGCTGTGGTATTAGTAATCTTCTCTTTTAACATTAAACTTACTCGTTACTCATTATTGTGTAACACTGGTTTGTTGTATGGTTCTTGTATTTATGGATGTATGGTGGATGAATGGTTTGATAGAATGAAAGGACAAGTAAAGTAGGCCTAATGTATTTGGCGCCGAAACGGCGGCGCCGAAACGTCCTGCTCCCTATTAAAAGACTTAGGCTTTTAATTACAGGTTAGTAGGCCGGCATGCGGTTATTCTTGCTCAAGCTCCTCTTCAATGCGTAGGCCAAACATGTTGTTATGTGTAAACTCAAGATGAACAGGAGACATTCTGGTGGAACTTGTTTATAGTTTGCCACACTTTAGGGCTAGGCCTAATTACGAATAATTTACTACAATCTCTTTTAAATTAATGTATCTAGACCAAGGACGAAACTCTTTCTCAAAAAGTGGTGGTGACTTTCGATTCTCACTGAGCAACCTACCATTCGCTTCCTCTCTGTGCGCTCTGTTCTCGCTTCCTTTCCTGTAAACTACTACGTAGCGTTTCACGCCAAATCGTTCACGTCCACAGACAAGAAACCGTACGTTTCATTAGATAACCATTTTGTCGGTTTTTCGGTTTTTTAAATCTCGGAAAACCGTTCTTTCGGTTTTAGGCCTGCAATAATTTAATTGTTAAATAACAACAGCGTTGTATGCACTATGCTGCTCTATACATTCATCCCCATGGCAACTTTCGACTCTGATAACTAGTCAAGTTGCAAGTTATAGTGCTTTTATTTTAGTGTAGAACTAATTATTGAGGAGGAGCTTGAGCAAGAATAACCTCATGCCACTCATTGAGCCTCATTGAACCTGATGAGTTGTTCTCTTGCAACGAAGCATCCTGAAATTGTAATAGATTTAAATTTAATGTGAAATGTAAAAGTTAATAACAGTACAATATTAAAAGTTTCCATATCTGCTATCATGTTGAATTAAAATTCATTGGGGGTCTAATCTAGACTAAAGTAAACAATATTGTAAAAATTACCACACTCTCCTCTAGTATTATTTAGGTATGGGCATATACCATTATTGCGCGCAGGTCCCCTGTTAATTTTAGATCCTACAGGCCTACTTCTTACACCACTCATTGAGCCTATTATAATAGTGTACATTCTTCTTGCAGTAATCGTATAGGCCTAGATATTGGATAGGCTCAAGTTGGAGAGATTTCTCGTGACGGTTCGAACATTTCACGACTTTGTTTATTTCTGGGGAACCGAACGTTTCTTGGATGACAGACCATTGATTTTTCACTATCTGCAGAACAGTGAAGTCGCCTTCGAAGAAATTCTCCGCTACGACAACAAATGTTTCTTGTCGCGAGACTTTCCACTGAGAAGAGAATTCCTTCGGAAGTTGATGAATGATGTGTCACGTAGTGCAACATTCGTCGCCCTCACCGGAAGTGGGTCTGTCGTTGGCTACGGTTATCGGCGTCCCTGCATCCAAGAGGGACACCACATAGTGGGGCCGCTCTATGCCGACGACAGAGCGACTGCGGAGGCCATCATGGACAAGCTTTGCACAGGGATCGCTGGAGACAACATCACTATCGATACATTGTAGGCAGCCGACATTCTGTGCTGTAATTTCTGTAGACATCACAATAAGTATTTTGTCACATTTGGTGTCGGAATACTAATTAACTAAGAATAATTGATGGAAATTTACTGACTGAATAATAGGCCTATTTCGTTCAGTCAGTTCGCCATAATCTATGCAGTCAAGGTTGGGCCGGGAGCGCTTCAGAGTAGATTATCTGGAAGGGACGTTATATAAAACCTCTGTAGGCCTAATAGTAATAATGATAGGCCTAATGATAATAGTCATACTTATATTGAATACATTTATTTCAAGCAGTGCATTAGGTCGAAACTACGATTTGTCCATCTCATCGTATAGGTCTATCTGTGCATCTTCGATGCGACCACTAATATAGGCCTATAAATATGTAATGTGTTGGCCATCCCCTGCCGTATTTTGGTATCCAGTGGCTTAGACTTACTGAGACCTATAGACAAAACGGGTAGTCAACTGAACCAGACATTAGCAGTTCAGGACATTAAATCGGAAAGGAGCTATTCTAACTATAGGGTTTATAGAGAAATGATATAGAAATGATATGGATATTCGAAATGAAGTTAGCACATGTGAATCGATGTCTCATTGTGCCCGTGTTCCAATGACCCTCGGTTTCCCCTATAATTATAATCGTTCGTGGAGTTCTTCATTGCTTTTTAATCTCTCGCACACTCTTTCGCTCGTCGCTTCGTTCATTAGCCTAGGCCTCTATATTTTTTGAAACGGTAAAAAGCAAGGCCCTAAACTTTGGTTTTTTCAGTATTTGGTTTCTGATTTTCCTCTGTAAGGAAACACAAGAAATCGTTTTTTGTTTTATAAATATAGAATTTTTAGAATATTGTTTATAAACATAGATTTAATTGCTTCAAAACCTGGAATTATAATTTTGAATTGTAATGAAATCAACTGTCATCAATTATTTTACATTTATCAGTCAGAAATGCCAACGGTAATATATCTGAGTAAGAGTTTTCTTCACGTCACCCAAAATTGGAAACTCTTTAAGCCAAAACACGCAAAAAGCAGCTTTTCATTTCTTTCTAAGCTTGGTCAAAGGACTCCCGATGGATTTTGTTATCTGTTTCAGCGATCAAAATGAAAGTGCAGCTGCTCTGGCCAAGAAGTTTCGATTCGAGCACGTCACCTCTTTGCATCGAATGCATCGTAACGGTGACCCTCAAGAGGTCAAGGCCGAGGTCTACGCCGTGACCTCCACTCAATTGTGTGGATTCTAAGAACATCGTTAGTTACACACGAACGAACGAGTCTCTTACAGGAAGAAATACCGCTTCAGCACTCAGTCAAAACAGTCGGGATTGGTGCAAAACTGTTACCAGAGTTAACTTGAATGAAATGAGAACATGCAGGTGATTTTGTCAGCGCCCAGCCTCAAAATTATTTCATAACTCAGTGACTATACCAATTTTACCTTCTGACAACATTGTCTGTTGCCGTCGGTGAGAAAAAATTGCTCGGGTTTATTACAACCATGGGATCCACACCGACTCAACAGTGATGGGTAACTAATTAATTAGAAACTAATTAATTAGCTGATTAATTAGATTGATTGCTAATTCTAATTCTAGTTAATTTAGCTCCTCTAAACATGCTAATTCTAATTCAAATTCTAATAAAATGTTATAATTAGAATCGTAATTACCTTTTTCAATTCATTTTCCAATTCAATTAATTTTTATTGTAATAACCAGCAGCAGCACTAGGCAAAATTTTGCATAACAACTTAACAACAATTACAACAGTGTGCATATTTACAAGCATGTAGATATCACAGAACGATTACAGCAGGAAATGCTCCTAAGGGACATTCATCCAGCTAGTCGGGGCACCCCTATCAGTGTCACAGTCATGAACTTACTAAATAGGGCAAGGAAAGATATGATTGAACTCATTTCTGGCCTGTGCATGTGTTTAAAGATATTTAAAGATAAGTAGAAAAACTTAACTAATTATTGCCTCATAAATACTTTCGACATCTCTAAGTCCTAAGATAAATTAAACAAATAGCTTCAAATTTAATTATTCGCCGATAAACCAACCTGAATATTAATTTTCTGTGATAAATGAAATGCCCAACTACGAGGCCTAAAGCTACAGAACGGTCCATATTACGTGTCCGTTTGCATTTTGATGACACAAACTAATTCTAATTAATTAGTTGAATAGTAATTTTAATTCTAGTTAATTAGCTCTTCTGAATATGCTAATTCTAATTCCAACTAGGTATATCCCGTCAAAAATGACGGTAAAACCTGGTTTTTAACCCGTTTACTGGCTATTTTAATCAACGACGTCTTAGTGAATACAATTTCAAAGAATATACTTACTTACTTGTACGACGTCATTATTTAGATGGAGACTCTTGCGATATGTAGACCGCACCAATAACAACGAAGACCGGCCCGTTTGCA
>JAQFXW010002784.1:0-12645 GCA_034693945.1 Dendrobaena attemsi
GGCTTAGGACCGGCACAGGGTTTTGTGTTCCCCTGTGGCAGAGGTTGGATGCAGTTTAACGTCATGCCCAGGACTTACTATATGCATGTTAACTGTTAACAATATTCTAGTTAACATGCATATATACTATATGCATGTTAACTGTTAACAATATTCTAGCTTCTTTGTCATTATTGTTGAGTGAGCATACATTGTGAGTTTGGAGGCAATAAATTACTTCTTTCTACTGAAAGTTTCTTAACAGCAGTCTAACAAAGTAGAAACTACATCGTATAGTATTCATCATCGACTCTCTATATTATGGCAATCGTCACAACGCGTCGCCCACACAGCTGTCATCACCACAACCACGTTTTTTCTTCGCCACACATCAAAATCACGCCCAGCACAGACATCTTCATTACAAGCAGAAGCAGCAGCACTTTCAGGATGATGCTCATTATAATCGCATCATCCTCGCCATCCAAACACATCGGTGCGTGTCGAGTAGGATGAGTCAATGAAGAAGTCCTCTTCTCCTTTCACATTCCTTCATTAACTCATTCGCTTTGTATATACTAGAGCGCGGCTCACTTCTTACGCTGCATAGACCGGATATTGAGGGGTTCGTCACTGCTGTCGAGAACAATTAACCCGACGATCGATGAGCAGAGGAAGTGTGCACTCTCATCACACCATCGTCATCATCATCATCGGGAGTCTCTCGTGACAGCATAATAACTCAACCAATGAACAAGAATCACTGCTAGAACATCAGCCGTTCAACCAGACACGTCAACTGACAGCTACATTAAATCGCTCAATCTACCGCACATTCTACTCCTATACTATAGAAAGAGAGACAGCGAGACAGCGAGGCCGACGTCTCTGAGCACCAAGTCAGATACACATTCCGATATATATATATATACATACATAGGCCTATATATTATATACGTAGTTATATAACGCTGAATTTCTACTCGGAGTTATTTTCTGCAACACGGCCATTTAGTTTTTATCTTAGCCCCTGTGCATTCCAGAGTCATCATGGCCAATAGCTTAAAATTATCATAGAAATCATACGAACCATCACTGAAACGGTCATGGTGCTAATGCAAACTAGCCCTAATATAGTAGATATACTGAGCACCTAAGAAAATCACTTAGAAAGTTTAGCACCTTAGGTGCTCAGTCTATATGTTCCACAAGGTATAGATTTTACAGCATTATATGATTATAATCTGCACCATAGGAATTCTCATATAGGAATTCTTAGAGGACCATCGCTACTCAGTCACAGTTTCCGCCACAAGGCATTATTATAAAGTTACCAAAGTCCTAAAACCGGTTTCAATTACTACTATAAGACACACCCAGAAATTTGTTTTGAAAACAAGCCGCCCTATTTTATTGATATATGACATATACCAAAAGAGTAGGGGGTGCACTTTCATAGCATGACTCAAATAGGGGGTCAAATTTAAGACCTTATTACCTCTTACAATACATACGTTGCACCATGGGAGGAATGGTACAAGACTCCGTTCTTAGTCTGGTTTCGTTTTGACTTCTAGTAAGAATCACCTCTGAGTATTTTCCCAGACCGCCAAACGTTACCTACTCCGGAAATATGAAGACTTAACGAAAAAGAGTTTCCAAAGTGCAGTTTCATAGCATGGAAAGAGTACCAAAATTATCCCTCATATGCCTAATACATATGCCAATGATTACTATAAAAACCCAATGCTTTATTAAAAATTTTAGTGTACACACAAGATATAAATAATTATAAAGACCCAACATTGAAGCGATTTTAAGTATAATATGTATATATATAAATATATATTATAAGATTTTTATTCGTAGTTTACTCAATACTACTCATGTATATCTAGTACATATAAATACGCATGTACATAGTGCACATATCATATATATATAATTATTATGAAACTATGCTAGCGATGACCTCCAATCTGCCGGTGACGTAGTTCATGTCAAGGAGCACACAGCTGCTGACGAAGCGGACGGAAGAGATCTGTGAACGGTGTCGATAAGAGGATCGCCAGACACTTGAGGAAGAAGATGGGTGTCAGGGTTGACATCTGAGTGGGAGGGGAGGTAAGACCTGGCTCAGCAGCTGAACAGTCGAATGATGATTCTATCCCTAAAAGATCCAGTGCTGACGGATTTTGTCCATGCGCTCCACGTTAAACACTGAAGGGATTTAATGTATCAGAACTACGCAATTAATGACTCGCGTATGCATTACAACGATGTTTTACTCCTTGGCAGACACTGTCACTCCGACGATGTTTGCTCAAGGCGTATCATTAGAAATAGTTGTATGAATGTATGTTTGCAACAGTCGTACTAGTAATGACTCGTGCAGCATGGATTCATTGGATGGCCTATATAGCTTATAACGATTAAATTGGCTAAGAATTTAGTATTCAGCAAATAAGCATGTAGATGATAGCTTTCAAAAGATCCATTGTTGAATATGTGCACTCCTGTAAGCATCAATTTATTATATGAAATTTGTTGATTGTTATATATTTTACTTCTCTTGACTCTAAAGTAGATTGCCAAATCACATTACAATATTGAAAGTTCTGTAATTATGAGCAAATAACTGTCGGCGACTGACGTGTTGATGAAGGATGCGATTATGTGATCCCAAGCATCAAAACAAGTCCGGTGGATAGGTAGAAATTAAATCTCGGGCATATCAGATATCTTGTTGTTTACAATCTTATACGAGTCAGACTCTCTTGAATTGAACAAGCTGTCACAAAGGAATGTTGTTGGTATGGTATATCATCAGAGGGTTTGAAACTTGAGTCTCAGCTGTCAAAGACCGTCGCATGTCTCAGAAGAAATGCAGAAATTCATCAGCTTGTTAGTGTGAAGAGCGATTGCTGCGAATGCTGCGTATACTGTATTTATTATACCGGGGCCTACTTTGCTCAGTCACAGTAATATCGGAAAAGAGCTTTTCCAGAAGCAGGAGTGGGCAACATATGACTCTGCCAGAAGGAATCAATTCGACAGGGGCGTCTTGAGAAAGTGTACAGACACTGATTGGAGCGTTGCCAATGGCTTTTTAAAGTTGATGCTCGATCTCCTGTCGATTCCGAAATCTTCAAATAGAGAAGAGAAGAGAAGAGACAGACAGACAGACAGAGGAATCGTTCATATTCATTAAGCTAAACCCAGGAGTAATCCGTGGGACATAAGTACTTTCAAAGTAGTTTTCTAAGTAATGTCTATATTAAGAGACAACGTGAGCAGGTGGACAGTCTGCTTCCGACTCCCCTACTTTTCCTTATCCTCCTTTCCGCATTTCTTCACCTATACTGCATACTGTTAGGGTACTCTCGATTTATTGCTGAGTTAGCTATCAGCTGCAACTGACGCAAATCGCAAACGAACTATAGTTGTTTATCGCGTATCTATAAATATTTAATGCGTTCTTATAATATAGGCTATATATGCAGTTCGTGATGCAAGTCAGAGACGCGCAGTTCGTAGTATATCACACAGATATAAAGAGAGGTGGAATGACAAGTAAACATAGACATGTAAGCTAAGGTAATAAAGTTGTGGTGCATGTATGTAAGCTTACATGTGCACGATGTAATAAGTAAGCTCTGATAATCCACCTAATATCAATTGATTTTAATCCTTCCGATCATTAACTGCAGACGGGATAGAAGAGATGGGAACACTTTATGGCTGCATGTATTGCAGTGGCATTCTAGTCACTCGTTGAGGGACACCGCCCATATATTTTGTCCTGTCGGTCCATGGTTCCGGTCTGTTGGCCTTTCACGAAATAGGGTCACTGGTGCTCCCCGTGTAGGGTCACTGGTGCTCCCCGTAGCGCCCCTCGCCCGCAGTCGAGCGCCGTGAATCTCTGGACAGGATGCCGTGAAGAACAGTCTGGAAGCTCAGGGAATTATAGACGTGAAGCTGATAATAAAGTAACGATAAGAGAAGATGCCACAGACAAAGTGTTGAGTGAGACATAAAGAACATAGGCCTAGGTGAGGCCATACAATACATATATATGCTTGTATCAAAACACTTATATAGCTCCCTCTGATGACTCGCAACGATCTCTCAGGCACGACTTAGACGAAATAAATTGTCAAAGCAGGAAGTACAGAAAAGGAAACAGAAGACAGTGGATCGACTGTCAAGGACATCGAGGACATCCACAAAACATAGGAAGCATTGAGACGAGAGAAGAGAAAGAGTAGTAGGCAGTGGCGGATATATGGGGGCCCGGGCCCCCCCCCTTTTAGCCATAACCCTAACCCAAACCCTAATTCATTCCGAACCCTAATTTCAACGCTAACCCATTTAAAATGAATAATAAATTAAGATGAAATCCTCAATAATGAAACAACTTAAGCAAGTACGTGTAGCCTATTTTCTATTATATCCAATTGTTTGTTAGACTGCAGACAACATTTTCTAGTTACTTTTTGCGCTACATAAATAGTGTATGCGCAGTGCGCACGGTGTTGACATTTGTTTAGAGCAAAGACAATAGTCGACTCGCTTGTTGGTAAATATACGCATTCACAAATTATGGGCGTCGCGTGTGTCACATAATATTGCATTAAAAAAGGTCAAAAATTTCGCGCTCGCGCGCTAATGTTCTCTTTAAGCTTCTTATTCAAACCATAACTTCAATGCTTATCACAATTTAACCGTCACGTATTTTTATCAAGGAAATAAGAAACTGTGTGATTGATGAAAAAAATCATCAGATTTTTGGAAAGATGAGTTGCGAAATTTTTGGGCCCCCCCTTACGGAATTTCTAGATCCGCCGCTGGTAGTAGGCCAAATGTCGAGAACAAGAAACATATCCAAAGAATTGAGAAGAGGAAAAAGAGAGAATGTCGAGAAAAATGCAGAAGAGTGAAGAGTCAGAGAGAAGGAAAGAAGAATTTGAATAACATCTCTCTACTGCACAGAGCAAAACAACAAAAGTAGCAATCTCAGTAACAGGAAACTGTGTAACGTAATCTTAGCAACAAGAAACAGTGAGAGAAAACAACATGGCTTAGCTTACTGGCATGTTATGTGTATTATGTAATTATCACTAGACTTGCACTACTCTTTCAACAGAATTCGATCAACAGCCCATATTCAAAGCAGAAAATGCGGTGAATGGCAGGAGAAGAGAAGGTATAAGACTAAGAAGTTGAGAAAGAAAGCAGGAAGAGTCAGTAAGAAGAGAGAAGGAATGTCAAGAACCGGAAATATGTCTAGGAAAGAGAAAGAAACTAATGGAAAATTAAATTAGATGTCAAAGATAATGAACGCAAGACGTAGAAAACTAAAGCGACAAGAACAGTTGGGAGAAAAGGAGGACTATCTATCAACGTTCTACTTTCAATAGTAGACCAATAAGCATTGTAAAGTGCATGTGTTCAAGGTTGAATCTGGGTCACGCTGAACATTACATTAAACGAAACTTGATTGATTGATCTATCGAACAATGTCCTTAGCGTTATACAAAGCTGCGAAAGTCATGCTATTCAAATGCGCTGGGACAATGGAATATCATTAACCGAACATTTCCTAGAAGGCGAAAATAGGAGGAGAAACATATCTATAGTGACGTGACAGAAAACGTTGAAAGGTAAGCTGCAAATCTGACCTGTCTGAATTACGTGATATTCACCGGTTTGGAGAAAGAGAAAAGGTGGAAGGAAAGTTGGCTATAAGGAAAATCCAACAGTCAGTCAACCAAGAGGGAAATACGGAGGATTGAAGACAATGGCAGAGAATGCGTTGGCCTACAGTGCTCGGAACAAAAACATGCAGAGACGATATAAACCATTCTACGTTATTAGCCTACTTGTGTCTAAGTGAGCCTTCAATTTGAGCTTGAAAGATTAGATTGAGGTTTCAGAAGTCATAATTATGAGAAAGCAGATAGTTATTTATATTGCAAATAGTAGTGAAACCACTGCTTGTAAAGGGTGCTTGTCTTTGTTTAAAATATAATTCGGACCTGCTGCATACGAGCTCAAAGTTAATAGAGAACTAAAAAGTGCACTTACAAAAAGAATAGCAAGATTATTCAGCATACAGATATCTCCGTAACTAAAGACTGTAAGCTTTAGACATAAAAGCAATGTTTTCTGTTCTTGCGAAGTAGATCTCTAAAGATTCTATAGAAGTCCGGACTTCGTAAGTGGAGAACATAATGACTCACGAGGGAAGGAGGTAGAAGGAGAGAAGAGGCGTCGCATTACTACCTTCAGAGAGGAGGCAGTCTGGAGGCGACAGTCTGGAGGAGGCATATGTAGGAAGCAGTCTGGACGTCCATTCCGGTATAATTAGTCTGGAGGAGGCATTGGAAGCAGTCTACACAGCTACTATTCAAGAATCACATGCAGTTCAAGTTACTCTCGTCTGTTATTATCAACCATCTTAGTATACTTGCTCTCTGAATGAAGTTGAGTACATATAATTTTCTATATAGTATACTTACTTGACTCGTATAATTATGTGCGCATTCATACGCCTTCGATGCAAAGGAACTGCTTTTGTATACATACCTAGAAAATAATGTTTGCAGTGCATAAGACGTCATATTATGGGGTGGGTCCATGGCTTAGTGGAGAGAGCGGTTGGTCGATAAGCTGAGTGCTGATTTGGTGTCACGGGTTCAAATCCCACTCGGGGCAGTAATTTATTTTAAGTTTCTGTTAGCTGCTGATAGCGGTTTTCTGTTGTGTGGTTTGTTTCGTGTCAGTTGGAAAATAAGATCGCCCACCCCGCTCCTGGATTGGCCGTACCAGGAGTGTTCCAGCGCTACGGCCATTAATGTATAAGGCTAACCCGCTGTTAAGCCGAACTGCGTGTCTTGCTATGCGGACCGTATTTCGTATAACCTGTCTGTAATCATACTGCGTTCTTGTCAATTCAGAAATTCAATAAACGATTATATTATTATTTTTATTATGGCAGTTCTGAAGATAGGAACGCTTCGCTACTAGCAGCGTATACGATAAAAAATGAAGACAAAGTAGGCTTATACTCTTTTAGGTTTCAGCAAAACTCTACATTATAAAATAGCTAGAATAGAATGAATATTCAGATAAACTATTTGAACCGCTTTTGCCTACTTTCTTTCGAACGACATGTTTTAATTAAGCACCTGTGAATTTATGAAGCTTACACGTAAGCTTACGTTATGGCCTATAGACGATATCCTTCGCCATAATTATGGAGTCCCTCAAGGGTAAGATGTGCAGCAAGTCGTAACTTGCCGAACGGAGTGAGAGCGGTTGCCTATAAAAAGCGGAGTTGGCAAGCAGTTTGAAGTCGCTGAATGGCCGGGTCTGTCATCCACATAGAAACACGACACTCTGGGGTTTCCTCGGGCGACAGCTGCTGAACCATTCACTCTCGTGGCAGCAAAGCCTTTGCTGCACGATTCTATGTATATCGTGCTCTGTCGCCTATGCACGCGCCGACTGCAGCTATAGACATACACGTTTCATCGGAGTAGAAGAGAGCTGCAGACCCTGGATTTTTATTCTCAGGACAGGACGTGATCGTGTGTCTGAATTGATTCCACTTAGATTGGACAAGCAGGCTCTTGATTCAGAATCCATTCTCTTTCAGTGGCTGCTGTTTAGAGAAGGCTCGAAGGATAACGACTCGTGAAAGCATTGAGTGCCTCAGGCTTGGAAAATAAACGACATTCGACGGCGGTTTCAATGATTAATTCAGCGTTCAAATGTCAGACGAGATACACACGTATCTGACTACAATAGTTTTAGAAGCCTTAAAACATGTTATCTTCTTGTTCGAGACCGGGCTGTAAATCAACAGGAGACGCTCCTCTTTCTCGCCAATTTATCACAAATGAAATAGTAATCAACCTGCATTGATTACCTTATGCAGCTTTAGTAAAGTAACACATATTGTAAACAAGTCCCCAACTCTAACAAACTGCTGCGCACCATCAGCTCCTAAAGCAACGTCATCAACTGAGCGCAAGAACAACATTAATTTTACAGCAACAGCAACAATGGCAAAGTCTAGAACGATAACAGACAAAGCCAATTCCAAACAACAAAAGCCATTTTAACATTCAATTCAATTCAATATTATTTATTGCAACCAGCAACAGCTAAACATAACATAAAGCAATATAGCTGCCTACGGCATAAATCAACAGCTGCGGTCACAACAGGATAGCCCAGAAGGGATCGGTGATCCCGCTAAATAGGGCTACCCAGAGTGAAAAGCATTGGGCTAATTTTGATTAGCAACAGCGTAGAATGCTATAAGTCAACTTAACTAAACATGTTAAACTACAATAAAACTAAAGAGAAGCATGCAGAGAGTAAAGACCCAAGCAGTTAGGAAGTATTCACAAGATACTTGTGAAGCGCTTTTTTTAAATTGGATGAAACTCGGAACATGCCAGTAGCCTAAAGTAACAGATCCGATGATAATCAGCTTGAACTGATTGTAGTCTATAATAGCATAGACTTGTGTTGGACTTCCACTGAGTAGTAATAAATAGCTATTTACACTGGTTTTTAAAAGCTTCAATCGTATTAAAACGACGTAATAATACATGTAGGCCTACAACGTTCTAAGTAATCCTTTTGAAAAATAAATGCGCTATAGCAATCATGAATGAACACTCTTCACAGGTGACAAACGTAAAACCGTGTAGAAGGAACAATTTACTTCGTGTGCACTATACATGCAGCACCTCTTGCGCAATTAAGTGCTAGAAATTGCACTTACTAGGAACAAACCCAGAGTAGACGCTAAACGACAACAAATCACCGGAAGCATAAACGTCTTTTTCCACTTTGGTCATTCCTTGTCTAGTGGAGTCGCTGGTGGTCGCGTAATTTGAAGATGCAATTACGGAGCGTTCAAGGAAAGATGGAGGACGGAGCGACGGACAATATTGTCCTCTACCCCACTCTAATTAATGGCGCTGTAAAGCTTGGCTGTCTGGGAACGGATTTCCCGGTCCCCCGAGTTGTTGCGCCCAAAGTCCGGAACAACTATAAAATCAGAGTGACCCGCGTACAGATTATCAAGGGACGCCTGGGCATGGATGGCAGAGTGCGGGGGCGACTGGTCGCGTCCATTGGGAGACGAGGATACTGGCCAGAGACATGGGAAAACGATAAGGGAATGGACAGAGAGATGGCAGAAGAGATTGAACAGGAAGAGGTTAGCAGGAATGGGCAAAGAGACGCAGACAATTAAGAGTTCTATAGAAAGAATCACAGATACGGACAGATGATAGAATAGATAGACAAATAAACAGATGGATGGACACTTGAAAATGAACTAAACTATAGCATACATGTAGCTAAGTCAGATCGAAGACGACAAAATAGGATTGCTGAAGAAAAACCGAAGATTCAGCAACGGTCAAGCAACGCTTAGCAATTGAACAGCAAACAAACACAGAGATTGAAAAACAGACAGATAGACCGACTTGCATAGTTTTGTATGCAGCCAAACATGGTATCGATCAGACTCAACTTTGATTTCGACAATGTATCTGGCCTTTCTTACTAGAAGCATCCATCGAGTTATGTCTTGAGCAAAACCCTATTTTATGTTCCTTTGATCTCAATTTATTTTTGGTCCAAATGTAACAACAGTAGAAATTCTATATATATTTATCGATTCAAGTCGTATGTTTCATAATAGGCCAAATTGATAGAAACAAAGAGAAATAGAATAATTTGTAAAACTTTGCTTCTAGGCATAATAATTTGTCAGTCAGGAAAGCAGTTAATAAGTCAGCAAGCC
The DNA here is from genome assembly GCA_034693945.1 of Dendrobaena attemsi. NCBI lineage: Eukaryota > Metazoa > Annelida > Clitellata > Crassiclitellata > Lumbricidae > Dendrobaena > Dendrobaena attemsi. The sequence continues at coordinate 9,812 of JAQFXW010002784.1, forward strand.
AGTCGTTAGGGTGATCGTTCGGTAGATTACTTTTAGTCAGTAGGTCTAGCAAGCGAAATGATTAAGGGACAGACATGGTCGCTAAAGATTATTCCCCGTCAGCCACTGATGATGGCTCATGACACCTTTAATTTTGTGAACGACGCAATCAATTGCTCCAGTTATTGGCAGGACAAGAACACGAAGACGATTTCAAAACCGACAATGGAAAAAATAAAAAAAAGATAGAAGAGGCGGAGAGGAAGAAGAGGTGAAGGAGAACAAGAAGCAAATAACAATAAACATAGGCGCCGAGTTAGTCCGAAAAGTGTGAGGGCCGAAAGCAGGCCTTTTTAAAGGAATTTCTTAAACTATACAATCCTAGCCCCTAACGATTAGAGCGTATGGGGGGTGAGTCGTAAGCTCATCCAGCGGGGTCTGGGGCTCCGAAGCCAAATGAAGTGCATTTTGGGCCCTTATTTACTTCCAACTTGTCAATGCTTATCTTGGAGTGCATTTTGGACCATTATTATTTTAGGCTTGCTTCCAACCATAAATGGGGTTTAAAACGACCCCAACGGTTTTCGAATAGTACAGGTATTGTAGTCCTTTTGATATCGTGTGACTGTGTGTCTTATATTACATCACCGTCGATTCGCCGTCACAAGTTAATCGTAAATTTGGAATCATAGTGGAAGTAAAGACGTTATTATTAGTTTATAGATCAGCTATCGTATGCAATATCAAGCACAAATAAATCTTACCTATTTTTATATGCCAAGAACTCAAGAATTCTGTTTGGAATTTTTCGGCCTATAGAAAATAATGTTGAAAAGCGCCTCATGCTCACTGATTTCTGTGAGGGCCCAAGCATAGGCGGGCCTCGTAGGGCCAATTTCTGTGAGGGCCCGGCCCTCACGGGCCTCGAAAACTCGGCGCCAGTGACAATAAAGAAAACTAAGAAGAAAGAGGGGTGAAGGTGAAGGAGAAGCAAAAAATTAAAAATACGAAGTAGAAGAAGAAAAAGATACAGGAAAAGATAAAAATGATGGAGGAGAAGAGGAGGAGGAGGAGGTGAAAGAGAAGAAGCAAAGAAAAAGAAGGAAAAATTAGAAGAAGAAAAAGAAGAAGAAGAAACAAGAAAGGAACAGTTAAAGATGATGGAGGAGAAGAAGAGGAGGAAGAGGTGAAGGAGAAGAAGAATTAAAGAAAAAGAAAGAAAAATTAGAAGAAGAAGAAAGAGATAAAGGAACATATATAGATGATGGAGGTGAAGAGGAGGAAATGAAGGAGAAGAAAAAGCTAAGAAGAAGAAAGAAAAATTAGAAGAAAAGGAAGAAAAGAGGAAAATAGACGACGAAGAATCAAAAAGAAGAAACTTAAGACGGAGAAGAAGAAATACGGTATAAATGTCTTCTAGGAATCCACTTAAAATAGAGACGAAAAGCGACAGCATTGTCGCTCGATCTCTGAGCTCTTGTTGAAAGCAAGGCGTGGACGGCGGGTGCTATGCTGCAAAGTGGTTGCCACTGGTACCATCGACATTTACATTGATCGGAAGAGTTTCGATCGTGGTAACATCACCTGCAGAGTGAGAGTCAGTCGACTGAGTCGAGACAGTAGCACAACAGGCCAGACACTTTGGCGTGAGACTCTATAGCAGCGGTGAAGGCAGCGTGGTTTGAAGACGAGGAGAGATGAGAGATATCAGTGTACATTCGACACCGTCAGTGGAAAGGAGGATACTGTGACACACGCGAGTAGCCTGCTCTTCTTCCTCGTGTGGTGTCCGTTTCCAGTTGAGTATCATTCAAAATGGTGGGAGAGACGACGACGGATGTTTACTGATGGCACCACAGGTGCTTTTCACAAAAGAATAGTACTTTCAAGTTGCCGATATCGTAGAAGCGGCGTCAACTGAAGCGCTGATAAGAAGGCCACTTACAGGCCAACGTCTCAGTTTCATCTTGAGCTCAAGACTTCATACATGTACTTCTGTAGACACTAGTAATGGATGGCAAAGGGGTCCGACGACAACAACGATCCATCAACTGGACAAAGGCGACTGTCTGAGGCTGCAGCTAAGATTCTTGTCCAGTTACTATATGATGAGGAGAAGGAGGAGGAGGAGGTTGATAGATCATTGACCGTTTCTATTGACAGATATGAACTAGCGTGTGCTTTGACATCGTTCATCATGATCCGATGCGCAACAGACGAACGAAAGCAGGACCCAAAGCGACGAAGAACAAGAATCCCATCTAAAAGAAACCCATGGGAACAATTTGTTCATTGGTCTGACAAAAGAAGCAAAGTGGTAGGCCTATAGGGCTAGTGCTACATATAATCGAAAAAGTCTTTTGTTGCTTTCTGTTTTCCCACAAGGTCTATCACATGGCAGTGATAAATGATTTCTTTTGTTTTAAGAAACCGTTGTAGGCCTACATGTAAACCTCGTCATAAGTAGGCCTATTGCGTCACGTAAGTCTGTACGGCATCTTTTATACTGCCGTACTGCCACACTGGCTTCTGTAATCTGCTTTGCTCATAGTCATCTCCTGTCTAATTTTTGACTTATAATCGCCCGAGCCATACACTGATTATTTTTGTCTGAATAAGTTTTCAATTGAATATGGCAAGAGTGTTGAAACCACAAGAGCAGACTTTCAGCACTTCCAAGCCTAAGCCTATACCACAGACATCGTAACTGACGCTATGTATCAGTTTCCTTTCATTTCCAGCCACTCGATCATTTGAGGTGAATTTCCAAATTACATATAGATAGTCTATACAATTGTGGGACGTGGTAGTGTAGTGGTGAAGATCGCCGCCTTGCAACCGAAGGGTTGCAGGTT
>JAQFXW010002785.1:0-12643 GCA_034693945.1 Dendrobaena attemsi
CCGCTCACATGTGAGCCGCTCCAGGTGAGCCGCTCACATGTGAGCCTTAACCGCGCATTTGAAGGACACGGACCGCGCGGTCGTGACAGACTAACTGTCAAACAGGGGACAAGATAGAGCCCCATAATAATAGGTCTTAGCAAATTTCAACAGCCCAAACTCAACAGGCCAAACCAACGAAAGAGAAAGCAACCCCGAATTTCGGCACACCAAACCTGTAATGCCAGCCCAAAGAGGGAGGGCGACCCCAAATTTAGGTACACTATTTTCATCTGAGGTGGTTGAGAGCTAAAAGAAAATCGGACTCTCATGCTGTGTTTACTACAGTATAGTCCATACCTTTACTTGCTCGTACTGACTATTGCAATGCTATCTTTGCAGGGCTCCTCAAAACTTCTTTGTCTCCTATCCAGTCTGTTTTGAACTCATTGCTCGTCTTCCTCGTTATTTCCATATCTTCGCCTACATCGACGCTCTCCGCTGGCTTCCAGTGGTCGCTCGCATCAAATGCAAAGTTATTCTTTTGTTCACTAAAGCTCAAGTTGGGTGAGCCCCTCAATACACTTGCGACACGTCGCATAAACCTCCTTCTGCTCTCTCCTCCAGACCGTTGATCGCATTCACTTCTTTGTCTCTTGGTCGATAACTGCCTTGGCCCAGCAGCGGTCTTTTTCTCTTGTTGGACCATTCCTCTGGAACGGCCTTACTCGATCCGGGGCTTCAGCGGCGGATCTAGAAATTCAGTAAGGGGGCCCAAAAATTTTGCAACTCATCTTCCAAAAAATTTAATGTTATTTTGTCATCAATCACTCATTTTCGTATTTTTTTGATAAAAAGTACGTTACGGTTAAATTGGGGTAAGCATTAAAGTTAGGGTTTAGTTAAAACCTTAAAAAGGACATTCGCGTCGGAGCGCGGCAATTTTTTTGACCTTTTTTAATGCAGTATCATGTGATACACGGTATTTGGACGCCGCGGTAATTTATTTTGGAGTCCATGGACGGATCGTTAATTTATTTTGGAGTCTATTCACAAATTATGGACGACGCCCATCATTTGTGAATGCGTATAATTAACAACAAGCGACAATCGGTCTTTGCTCTAAACAAATGTCAGCACCATGCGCACTGCGCATACACTATTTATGTAGCGCAATAGTAACTAGAAAATGTCTGCAGTCTAACAAACAATTTGATATTAAATAGAAAATAGGCTACTTGTTTAAATTGTTTCATTCTTGAGGATTTCATTTTAGTTTATTATTAATTTTAAATGGGTTAGCGTTGAAATTAGGGTTACAGAATAATTTAGGGTTAGGGTTATGTCAAAGGGGGGCCCGCGCCCCCGGCCCCCATCTAGATTCGCCACTGGTGCTACTTGAAGGCCATGCGCAGAGTACCAGCCAATTCCCGAGCGCTGCGTCGAATCAGAAGGGTTGTCTGTGGCAAGTTCGTGGTGGTCGAAGGTCGAGAATCCAGAAGGTCAGCGGAGGCAGAGAAGCCTTTATGGTGGGTGTCGTTTTGGATGTTGGTTAGGCAGCGGGAATAAGAGGAGTTGGAGTCGGGATATGAGTGTTTGAAAAGACTTCAGTTTTGAATGGAAAGCAAGAGGGGTGATAGACAGAGGCAGTGGCGGATCCAGGGGGGACCCGGGGGCCCGGCCCCCCTTAGCCATAACCCTAACCCTAATTCATTCCGTAAACCTAACCCTAATTTCAACGCTAATCCATTTAAAATTAATAATAAACTAAAATGAAATCCTCAAAAATGAAACAACTTAAACAAGTAGCCTATTTTATATCAAATTGTTTGTTAGACTGCAGACATTTTCTAGTTTACTATCGCACTACATAAATAGTGTATGCGCAGTGCGAACGGTGCTGACATTTGTTTAGAGCAAAGACCGATAGTCGCTTGTTGTTAATTATACGCATTGACAAATTATGGGCGTCGCCCATAATTTGTGAATGGACTCCAAAATAAATTAATGACTAACGTCCATGGACTCCAAAATAAATTACCGTGGCGTCCAAATACAGTGTGTCACATGAAAGTGCATTTTTTTAAAAATCACAAAAATTTTCGCGCGTTGTCAGCTTTAAGGTCTTAACTAAACCTGAACTTTAATGCTTGCCCCAATTTAACCGTAACGTATTTTTATCAAGGAAATAAGAAATGTGTGATTGATGACAAAATAACATTAGATTTTTGGGAAGATGAGTTGCGAAATTTTTGGGCCCCCCTCCTTACTGAATTTCTAGATCCGCCCCCTGGACGGAGGAGACTGAGACGGATGATGATGAATGATTGGTATTGATGACAGAGGAACAGAAAATTTGCGGAGTTCAGCCGGTAGCTCGATCCAGAGGCGGAGTGCGGAGTAAGAAATTGCTCGGTTGGAGAACTTTAGGTTACTGGTGATTGAAGGTCTAGAAAGGGTGAGGTAGGCAGATGATCGAGTGGAACGGGTTTCTTGGATAATAAAAAGCTGATGGAGGTATTTGGGCTGTGATGATTGAAGGGAATTAAACGTTAGTGACAGAACTTTGAAGTGGATTTTGTTCCCCGAGTAAGGTATAGAACCAGAGACGCAAACAGAGGGTGGGCCAAAAAGGTGATCCACACAATTTCTTCAAATCAGATGAGTGTTTGTTGTGGTGGTTGCAAAAGTTAACATATTTTACTAAGAGAAATGTGCAATATTTCATATGAAATTACGAGACTCTGCCCCAGACTCCGCCGACAGAGGAGACTGAAACGCTTTAAACTTAAGGGGAACTGATTTAATAAATGTCTGCGGTGGCGCGCGAATAATTTCAACTTCTTTCTAGTATTTACAAAAATCAGTTAATAGTTGGCACAGCTTCAGGATCTAGGCTTTTCATTATAGGCTTCTTCTTATGGGCACGACAGAAAAAACAATGATGAATAACGTTTAGGGCTTACAACCTTACATTTAATTGTGACATATTGGATACACTGTTCAATCGTACACGTTACAACCATCATACAATGTAACTACTAACGAGGCCTAATAGGATATTTAGTTATTTACGCCTAACCACACATAGTCATGAATGATATTATGCTAATTTTCAAGCAGGCCCAATGGCCATGCCATGATATGTAGTTAATTGCCCGTTTTCTCCACGCAAGAAATCCTGGATCCGCCACTATATCATGCTGTAAATAATATACTTCTGTATACATTCTACACTGGCTTGTTACTGCTTGCGTAGTGTACACACATAATGTATACCTACTGTATGTACATAGGTGATGCACAGTCTGGGCGAACGACTGACTGACGCTGAAATTAACGAGATGATCAATGAAGCGGACATCGACGGCGACGGACAAATCAATTACGAAGGTCTGATTCTAAGCCACGCCTCACTCTTCTGTCTGTTTGTCTGTATGTCTGTCTGTCTGTCCGTCTGTCTGTCTGTCTATCTACCGCTTCCGACATCGCTTCATCTTTTAACTACCAACAATATAAAAGGAGGATCTTATCCAATGAGGTGAGGTATACACTACAGGGTGGGACAAAAGAAAGGAACCCCATATATTTTTCCCAATATTTCTGCCAAAAGTAAGAATTTTTAAATAAAATTTTACAGACTGAAAAGCAGTTCATATTTACATGTAGCGTCCAACTTTCACTAAAATATCTCAAACAGAGCAAACGTTATTCAACTTATAGTGAGCCCACTCCTGGTTCTTGATGCCTTAAAGGCTTTTGACAGTCTTATGCTGATATTTCCGTCAAAATTTGAAATGTTTTAATAAAATTTTTGAGTCTTAAAGCCTATTCATATTTACATGTGACGACCAAATTTTACCAAAATATTTCAAACTCAACAAAAGTTACAGCACTTTTTGTGTAACGTGTCGGTGTGGGCATGGGACACCCAGTGGAGGGCCATTTGCCACGGGAATTTCTTCTCCCCGAACATCGCTGGGTACCCCACTGCCCCGTTGTCACTGCTATCATGGTGTCCAAGGCCAAAAGCCTCTCCCTCCCGTGCAATGCCGGATACCCCAGCTAGTATTTAATATAGGAATCTTTTGAAAAGACATCAGATTCTGTAGGTACTTGCCCTAATTTTATTCATTTTTCACGATTTCTTCGATAAATATAGGCCCTAAAATAAATCGATTTGTCTATAGGCTAGTAGTAGATCGTGACGCGTAAAAGAATCAGGACAACCCTTGACATTTTGTCCTTTTCCATATTCATAGTTGTACAGAGTAGTTTGTAAGTAAGTAAGTAACAACATTCTCTATTTGTCCATTCTGGTAGAAAACTATCACAGACATTTATTTTGTTGCAACCTTTGAAGTGGTTGAAATATTAACAGATTGTACTTAATTAAACAACTTCAATTTCTGTTCTGTTGTCTTTTGTAGAGTTTGTAAAAATGATGGTTGGTAAATCGTAATTCAAAGACTGCGGAATATCTGCTGCGTTTACACTTACGTCATATATACAACATATACATTTTACGTCATATTTGTAGGCCCATATATATTATCATAACTGTAATTATACATTTATAAATTATATCTTCAAATTTATATTTCATATATATATATGTATTTATTTATTATATATGTATTTATTTATTATATATGTATACATATTTTATATGTTGATATAAACGTACAAATATATTAATATGTTAATTTCCATGCGGCATGAATTTAGCCTAGGCCTATAATATTTGTACATAATAATTATTGCATTATGTTTTGATTATAACGTAAAATTATGTTACGTACATTATTGTTGTTGTCTACTTGCTCAAGCGAACTTTTTCTGCTTATGATGTTTGCTGCTATATTTGGACTCGACTATATGATATCACTGCTATATTTATTCTGATCATGGTGTTACTGCTGTCCATCCTGCGACCCGCGGACCGTATGCTGCCGGCTAGACGATTTTATGCTGCAGCCCACCGCCAGAGTTGGCTAGGCTTTAGTAATTTGTGTAACAATGATGCAAAAGAATTCTTTGGCTTACTTGCTTAGAAATTGATTCGTAACTTGACTTCTTATTTGGCAATGTGAACACTGAAATCAAGTTCTCTAGGTAAGACACATAGGCCTAATTATATACTTGCAATTATTATTCATTATGATTGTTGCATAATATTAGGCCCTATGCTAACAAATAAAAAATGACAATATAGGCCTATAATATTATCTTAGTCGTTGCTTTAGGCCTAAGTTTACTTGTGCGGCCCACGGATTCGACAGAACAGCGTCTTTGGTGGCCCACGGCGTCGTCAAAAGGTTGAACAGCACGTTGCTATGCTACATGTGTTGTAAGGCACTCGACTGAGTCTGTCGACCAGTAGTAGGCCTACCGCCAAATGTTATTCTCGACGATGGCGTTGCTGCTTTATATCGGCTTCTTTACGCTGCTAAATTTAGAATTCATTGACTGCTGGTCTCACCGCTGTATTTAAAGGTAAAGGTAATCGATTTCTATAACGGCCATATATTATGGTCTCTATCCTCTTCATTTTGCAATGAATTGATCGAGTGAGATTTTTCACCAGTGCTCGTCCGTTTATGTCGCTATTGGCTTCATTACATTTAAATGTAAAATGTAAATCGATTTTTCTATAGCGACTGTATATGGCTTCGACCCCATGTGTGAGATCCTTTAGACTAGATGACGCTACATAGTACATAATTATTTAGACTCCACTAAGACGTTCTGCTTGATAATGATGTTAATGCTTTATTAACTGGATTAAGTGGTTTTGGATAATACATTTATATGTATTATGTACTGGAGCGAACAGTGTGCGACCAGACTGCAGGCAGCAGCGCAGCGTCGGTAATTAGACAATTCCCACTTCTTGTTTTACTATAACAGAAATTGAATCCGTCATTCCACTTCTCGTATTATTATAAACAATTTCATCGGTCAGCAAAATAGTTACGTTTATAGCTACTCTATAGCAGATGGATTCTGTCCTGTGCGATATCGGGGAATTTTGTCCAGGATATTATTTCCAGGATATATACATATAGCCTACAATATGTATTGTATATAGACTAGATGTATAGATAGATAGAAACCCTACACTCAGTCTCAATACTCATTGTTTTCTGCTGTATTTAGATTCTAAATATACATAATAGCCTATTGCTGCTGTGCTTTGGTCTTGACCTTGATCTTAACGTTGATGCTGCATTTAGCGTGTAGGCTACCCTGTTTCGTCAATTCGTCATGTGAAAATATTTATCCTATATTTTCGTAAACTGTTGTTTCTGTAAGGATCAAAATTAGTACAACTGCTCGGATTAATATTGTAGCAATTCTTAGATAGGTCGTAGTTGTAGTTATTCATCCAGCTGCATTCTCCAAACTATAATATTTTGAATATTTCCTATTTTACAGTTTTTCATCGTCAGCTTGTTATTGTATTTATTTATTTATTTTGTAAGCTGAGAACTAGACCTATATTATACACTGTTAATTGATAAACAACTTCTTGGTATTACTGCAACAATTACTGGAAATTTCTATGCAAGTCAAACCCTAACTAAAAGTAGGCCTGTTTTGAGAACGTTAATAAGGCAAACCATGAATTAGGGCATAGATACGATATTAATTTAGTTCATAATAATTATTCAAGACACTCTTTCGAACAGTTTCATAAAGATTTTATAACATTTGACAGTTAACTGTAATTGAATTATAATTCCTTTTATTCTATCACAGAATAGTGTATAATGATAATTATGTTTGTTTATGATAATATATATTATATAGTGTATCTTGCTAATCGGTAAGATTGAATGCTTCGAATGTGTACCTTAAGCAGTAATGTAATTGATATTGGTTATATAAAGGGTGGGCCAAAACGGTTTATTACTAATATTTTGGTCAAAAGTAAGAATATTTAAAACTAATTCCACAGGGTGAAAGGCGATTCATATTTGCGTGTAATTTACGAATTTCACAAAAAATATTATAACAGAACAAAAGTTATACAACTTTTAGTAAACCCGCCCACTGTTCTTTTGACAGTTCAAAAATGCGCAACAGTTGTTTGCTAATATTTCACAAACGTTGGCCTAGACATGTTTGAATGAAATTGTATAGGCCTAAATGTAATTCATATTTACATATAACGGACGAATTTCATGAATCCACCTCCTGTAGTCTGATTATTCAATAACGTATGACAAAACAATAATTTAAAAAAAATTAAATGTCGCATCAGAAATAATTGCCATTGAAAACCTTTTATATTAAATCTCAACTTGTGTTCAATGTGTCTATCATCAGTACCCGACTACCCGCTCGTGTTCTGAGTCTCTTTTTAAAGAGATTTTGATATCCTTGTTAGAAGTATATGATAGTTGTATATAACGGGGAACCTCAGGAGTTAGGAACCCATCAAGAGAACCATTAGAAACATGAAGGCAACTAAGGACATGATGTGTGCTGGACATATTGAGCATAAAAGTGTATGGTGAAGCAATGTCACACTTGATAACAATTAGTACTTGGGACGCAACTTTATAGAAATCGTTATTTATCGCGTTGCTCGTTTTTGAACCAACAAAAGGGCAGTGGATGAGCTCACTAAAACATGTATAACTTTTGTTCTGTTTGAAATATTTTCGTAAAATTTGGCAATTACAAGTAGATATGAACTACATATCAGTCTGTATATGATTTGAAACATTTCCTACTTTTGACCAAAATATTAGTCAAAGATGTAGGGGGTTTCTTTTTGGCTCACCCTGTAGACGCATCATTGCTCTGAACTTAACATTGCAGATCGTATTTGAGATTCCATGCTTGAAACTGATCAGTTGGTTTTAATTGGTCAGTTATTGTAGATGTCTGTAAATTTCTCTTGTTTTGTTTTCTTTTCTTCACATTATAAATTGTCATTCCTGTTTCTTGTTCTTGCTGCTAATAGAATTAAATCCATCAATTGATATAATTGTGTGTTCGTATTCTTTCTATTTTATTATCTATTTGGTATTTCTCATTGTTGGTTGATGCCATCGTTTCGTGCATTCTCCATCAGCTTCGATCAGATAAGATTTGGAATTTGGAGGTTTGAGTGAAGAATGTCGAAGGTCGGATCAAGAGAGACCTCCTCCAACGCATTGCTTGAGCTTAGGAGTGGCATGAATCTGAGCGCCATAATTTCGATCGGATTTTGCTCCATTGAGCTTAGATAAGTTGGCGCTCATCGTGAAAAAGCAAAAGCTTATATGAACTTACCTTATACTGTATCTAAGGCATTGCCTGCAACGTTTATCTCTCAGAAGCTCCATCGAAGCAAATGACTCAGAGGGTGAAGTTAGGTTTAAAGGTGATAGAACATAGAAACAATGGAGGAATGTGGAGCGTGTAGGAGGGGATAAGTATATTCCACGGAGAGGGACCTATGATATGCTTGCAACGGATCTGGATGGACCATTGCAGTCGACTGAAGCGAGGAACAAGACAATGAATCCAGTCAGAGGATCAAAGAAGAAGTGGATCAATTGGCAGAGTGAGAACGCACTCTGCCACTCCTGACATTTAATTTATTTTCATATAGTTCTATACCGCCTCTTCTAGTCTACTATTACTCAGAAGCGATCTCGACTACAGGACAGAAGTTAGTGGCGGATCTAGGGTTTCTTGCATGGAGCTGCAAGAGTCAATTCTGAGGGTCACTACATTTTACATAAGACAAACCTGGTAATTAACTTTACATTTCGGCGGGACACATCACAAATATAAGCAAATATTATATACTTGATTGATTTTAAAACAAATTGCCTTCGTGTCATTTCAGTTTTATCCAACAAGTGTAGACTTACATGTTTCATAGGCCTATCCAAAAAATCGCCATGCGTGATTTGGGTTAAGCGTCTGCATTTATAAATCTGACAGGATATAATAGGCTACTACTACAAATTACAAACTGTTGGACTTGGAGCATGACAGCCAGAATCAGAATAAGTGTCCTAACCTAATGATTGATTTGTTAAATTGTTATAGCGCAACTGTTGCACGATGCTGGGATGTTATAGCTATAGGGCGATTGCGAACGGGAGAGTATTATTGTTGTTTTCGTTAACGAAAACGAAAAGTGCAATTAACTAAAATCAAACGTTTTCGTACCACGAAAACTAAAACTAAGACGAAATTATGCTCTCAACGAAAACGAAAAATGCAGCAATCATAACTAAAACGAAATTATGCTCTCAACGAAAACGAAAAATGCAGCAATCATAACTAAAACGAAACGAAAATAGATAAGACGAAAACTAAAATGATATTTGGTTTACCAAAACTATTTTTCTATAATGATTAATAATTTTCTCTTAGTAAATATTCCATACTTGCTTAATTCTACCTTGAAGAATTGACCCGTGAATTAATGAACAAGGCAATATAAGAACGGCTCAAGCATTGGTCGGATGCAACTAAGGTCACCAAAGTGCATGAAGCAGGTGCGAGAGAGATTGGAGATGTGATTTGAGAAAAGACAGATTTGGGTCAAAAATAACACAAAGATTGCGAACGGGAGAATTTGATGTGAAGGTGAGAGACAATGAGTCAGTGGATAGATGTACGGATCCTGAATTTCCGTTATTTGGTCACGAAGGCCAAGGTTGATGAATTCTGTTTTGGATGGGGTCAAGGAGAGGAGGTTGGATGACATCCTTCATTCATTCATTCATTCATTCGTGCATTTCTATACCGCCCCTTCAAGTCCACTACTACTCAGAAGCGGAATCCATCTGGAGATTTGGTTGATTATACATCGAGTAATTGGGCAACGGAGGTGGAAAAGCAGCCGAGGGAGAAGAAGAAATAAAGTTGGGTGTCGTCATCATAGTGATGGTCGTCAACGACGTCAACAGAGGTGGATTCAATTATGTGACTTTCAGGTGTATTATTTGATGAAGAGGAGTGGAGCCAGTGGAACCAGGACGGAGCCTAAGGGACACAAGACAGCGGAAGGGGTTGTGAGCAATGGCTTTGACAGAGATGGATCTGGAAGACAGGTTGGACTGGAACCAGGCATTATGACTGTACAAACTATCTAAAATTCCGGAGAAAAGTTATTTTGAAGCACAATTAACGATATATTAATTAGAACATTCCTCTGAACGATGTGCTATTGAACTGTACCACTAAGCATTGAACTAACTGACTCTTAGTTATTTGTGTTCACTTAAATTGCTAAACCTTCAAATGATATTATCTGACTAAAATTAAAACGAAAATTAACTTACTAAAACTAAAACGAAAATTAATTTACTAAAACTAAAAATTCGTCCTCAAAATCTAAAACTAAAACTAATATTCAGAAATAATTAAAGCTAAAACTAAAAACTGAGGCCAAACAATCAAAACTAAAACTAAAATTGGAGCATTATTAAAACAGCGCTATATGCTATACCACAGAGGCGGACTCTCTGACTGACTGTGGTTGGAGTGTGTAGCCATAAATTTAGGAGGTTTGCCTGCCTTAGACACTAAGAATTCCATCGTAAGAAAGGTTCCAACTTTGCCGCGTATTTTGAAAATTTAGGTTTAACAAATTGAACTACGAGGGTGAATTCAGAGTGGCAAGCCAACTTACTATGACCTCTCTTTGCTGTCGGACTATATCTGCTCTCGCCCTCCCATGCTTCCACTCACACAGGTAAACACATCAGCAGAACATAAATACATGGTGCCAAGTCAATATCTTTCCAGTAATCTTGGTGAAGACCAGTTTTAAAGTGGGTCATTATAGTCGACTGACTGAAAAGAACCAAACGTTTTCCCTGTAAGGACTGTTTCTAAAGCGCACAGTGACGGGTTCAATGGTCTAGTCTAGGGTGCGTCTAATTATGACCAGGACGGACCCGGGGACAAACCGCCCCCGGACCTATAAACAAATCCGCCACTGCCAGAGGGTGTCGAAGTTAGGGTAACACGTCGAAGCGCCACAGAGCAATTTTGAGTGGAAGACTTGCTCAAGGTCTCTACTCAGTGGCTTGGGTCCGGTTGCGACACTTTGACTATCTCACTACGCCCCAGTGGCCCCACGCAATTTAGGAGCAACGCTAAATTGAGATCTGAATACAACGATAGGCCTAAGAAAATCAATTCGAATACAGGTTGAAAGAGAGCGAGCCACTGATATTGTTACAGATAATGTGAGATTATCACGAAGGCGAGCTATTTCCTAATAGTTCTCTTTGGCAGGTCTTGAGTTTTGCTTCTATCTGTTGTCGGGTTTATATATAGGCCTATGCTTCATATAAATAAACCATAAAAATCGAACGAAATCAAGGGATTAGTGAGAAATCTGTTTGGTCGAGACCTTCACAGATATATATGTATCAGTTTCCCATTTGGCGATGAGGACAGAACAGAACAGCCCCTGCAGTGATTAACGACACATCTGTTAGCAACAAAGGCCGTTGACATCCACGAAAATTACTTAGTCATGCTTATAGATAGGGGCCTAACAGCTATTTCTCAAAAGCAAAACACGAAGCTCGAAACGTTGTTGCCTACCGACTGCTCTAGCTAAGAGGATTCCCTTAGAAACTCAGATAAGGCTGGAATCTTATATTCCAACACAAAGTTCTAATAGTTTCTGACTGATGACCTAAACATTTGCAATTATAACTTTAGTGTAGGCTGTAGGCCTAACTTTGTCTAAAGAAGCTATTCCGTTCGTCCATGAAGTAATTCATTTGCAATCAGTGATGCTCTGAGTTCTTAGTCACAATATAATCGCTAGATGGCGATGGACAGGATAATCGCCAGATGGCTGCGCTAATGCCCATCATGGTGAAAGCGTTTTCCAGACCAGACGATTTATATAAAATGGTGGATGGGTTGTTCGCTGAGTTGCGTTGCTTTCTCTTTCCTATCGCTTCTCTTCTACCTATCATCCACTTATCCTCTTCGCTTTTTTAGGCGACCGGCTGAAAAAGAGTCCTGCACTCCTGCGTCACTTCTCTGATAGCATCTGCCACTATATGAGTTTTTTTTAGTATATTTCTGATTACTCATGTGGCAAATACATTACTTACTTACTTTCGCTTCTATTTTCTAATATCCCCTCTTCTGTCTCTGCTACTTTCTCTTATACCCCTTCTTTGCTGCTCTTCTCTACTCTCCTTTCCTCCTCTTCCCAACCACTCCCTTTCCTGTTCTCGTTCCCCATACCTTTCCCACCTCTCCTCTTGCATGCCCTCTCTTCCCCTTCTCTGGTCTCCGCTGCTCTCCGTCCTTCACTTCGTTTCTATGCCCCTCCCTCTCATCATTTCCTCTTTCATGTGCTTATCTCCTCTCCTCTCACCTCTATCCTCCCTTCCACTCTCTTATCTTCTCCTCTCCTATTATCTCCTTTCACCTCTCCTGTCCTGTCCAGTCCTCTCACCTCCCCTATTTCTCACCTCTCCTACTAATTTTTATCCTCTCTCATCTATTCTTCTTTAGCATTCTCTCACCTTTTCTACCCTCTCACCTCTTCTATCCTCTCTCGCATCTCATAGCCTCTTCCATCCTATCCTCTCTCCATTCCTCTCTTCGCTTCTCCACCGCTCTCCTTTCTAATCATCTCCTTTTCCTCCTCCTAACCTCTCTCCTCTGACCT
>JAQFXW010002786.1:0-12642 GCA_034693945.1 Dendrobaena attemsi
TTGGAGAGCCTAACAATGGATTGTATGTAGTTCTTTCATCGTGCCATTGTGTGATAACTGATACTGTAATTCTTTTTTCACAATGTTTCTTCAGATAAAGGAATAACAATGATAGAACTGCTGTCTGAATTACTCTCCAACTCTTAACTTAACAACCTTATGAGCTGACAATTTAAGAGCTGGAGACGTGGCAAAACAGCGACAGATCATTAGACGATTATTCTGCAAGCGTACTTTTTACAGTAATTATACCAGCCGTAATGTTTTACCAACTGATTTACGGATTACAGTTGACGCCCCGGATGGAAGGCATGAACCTGACGGGGAAGAGACCTCCGCCTGGTACGGCACCAAAGCCGGGTTCGACTCGCGGAGGTGGCTACGGGGACGACTTCCCGGCACCCCCTCCGGATCTGATGAACCAGGCGTACCAGCAGCAGCAGAGGGCTCCTGGAGGTATTTTAGCATTTAACCAGTGGTTGTTATGTGTTGACATGTGCACGTCTGTTTGTCTTCGTGTTTCCGTTATATGGTTACCATGGTTTTAGATTAGAGTAGATTAGTAGTCTTCTGCTCGATATCTCGTTAGTGTTATCTGTTGCGTTCAGTAGTTGTGTGGTAGTTGATGTAGGCATGTGCTTGAGAGAATGCGCATGGGTCTCTGGTCTTCCACTGACGGGGCGGAGGAGGAATTTTGGATTACTAACCGAGTTCCGTTAAACTGGGCTAATTTTGCAATTGTCACTTTCCATCAGTAAAGCGCAGACTGACAATTTTGGAGGTTTGTTGCACTGCGAATAAATGCAAAATGTAGGAGCAAAGGTGAAGTTGACTGGGAAAGTAGGGTTAAGCAATTCTTTTCGGTTTTCTTTTCTACTAAGGACTGGTGTTGCAAACGCAAGTTTAGGTTTGAATGGTTCTTTTGCTTTAAAATTTAGTTTAGCGGCATGGCCGTGTTTGCAGAATTTTATTTCAGACTAGAGTTTTCTTTTGTTTGAAGCAGCAAAACTGAGCGATAGGGCTTTGTTTTTACTGGTTAATTATGTAGAATTGTTGATTGACAGTTGCTATATAGCCTTGTTGATTGACAGTTGTTATTAATGGGCTGTTGATTGACATCTGTCATGAAATCGTCTACTGACAGGTTCTATGGCACTGCCGGTTGTTGTATAGTTGATTGAGATGTTTTTGAATTTAGCAGTTACGTGTTAAACGATTGGCCGTTTTCAGGTGTTGGGGAGTATTCCCCGTACGATGGGAGCAGGACGGACATGGGACCCGGCGGATCAAGAAATGCTCCAGCGCAAGGCACTTAACCGTTTTCTAGCTTATGTTTCTGCTTCTGCGTTTATTCTGCTAAATTCATCTCTGCCTTTTGTGTTGCTTAACTTGTGCAAGTAGTTTGAAAGTCTGTGGTTGCAGGTTGCTCAATGCTTCTTCCAGTGTGGAATTTGTGGATCTGGTCATGGAAGTTTTTCGAGTGGTCCCATGCCAATTGCGTCAAGTCAAGCATCTTTTATTGCAACCCAAAATAACAAAAGAAAAGGCATAATGAAAACAGTGAACAGGTTACAACAGGAGGGCCCAAAAGGGATCGAAATCCCTCTACTAGGGACACCATAAAAGAAGAAATAAACCAAAAACAGTGCGATTGGTAGAAGAATAATGAGACGAGGAAGAAGGAATCCTAGAAGCTTCAGATTCTAATTGTATTGGACCATTAGGTTTGCAATGTCCTACCATGGTGAAATCCATTTCTGCTGTTTAAGGTAGATTCTAGTGTACATATAAGAACATGGTTGATGTCTTGGATTATAAGTTTTATTGAGGCTTATTACTCAGCAGGGGAACGTGACCTCGTTATAATATGGACATGTTATAACAGGTCTTCATTTTAACACGGGCTTATTATAATGTAGTTTGCTACAATGTAGGCTTGTATTATATAATGTCGGTATGACAGATTTTTTTTGATGCAATCTCGTCATAACATAGATTTGTTATAATGTTACAACCATTCTAACATGGACTTGTATGACCTAACCCCTTCCATCCTTCATAACAGTCTCACAGATTTGCTGTAGTGTAACACTTCGTTATAACAAGCCTGCGATAATGGTACGTCGTCGTTATAACAGGGTAGTTTCATGGCAAAGGCTTGACCTAGTTTATAGCATAACCGTTGCAGCACCTGAATTGACTGCTGGAGAGACCAGCTGCCTGGCGTACGTGGTACGTACATCCCTAAGTAATACAGGCTGTGGTGCAGCAAATCAGGTGTTTTGTGCTACAGATAGGATCATTGATGCAGACTGCTCAGATGCTGTGTGGCTTCAATGGGATTGGATGTCGAGACAGTGTGGTCAGAATTTAGATTTTGATGCAGGAATGTGTGGTCCACGGTCCGTCGTGGGTCATGGAGGATGGGATTGGATCGCGTTGCAGGTTGGGTTGAGGTAGGGCTGCATACTGTGTAGTGCCAGGTCCAGACTTGAATGCGGTTTGAGAAGGCCGGTTTGAGAAGGCCGTTGGTGCCTTGAATCTTGGACACAAGAGGTTGAGTTAGTGTAGGAATCGGAAGAAATATTGCGCTTGTCATGTTGTGTCTGATGGTAAAGACCTGTAGTTCTTAAATTCCGTTGCTAGACACCTCAAGACACTGCGTAAGGACCTTGAGCAGATGCTTCAGTCTGGGAGGCTTAGTGCAATGGATGATACGCTAATATGAAGAATGTAAGATAAACAAGATTTAAGATAAAGTTCCATCTATGTAGAGTTGTAGACTCGACTTTGTTTGCCAGTAAATGAGGAGTTTTGGTGTGTTTATTCTGACTTGGCATCAGCCCTGTAGTCAGTAACGTCTCTTGAGTTGTCGTTGGACTTGAAGAGGTACCATAGAAATTTCCAAATAAATAAATAAAACAGAATTGTCCATTGTTCTAACGTAGGAAAGAATCGGACTTGGTGTCAGAACAACTTATACTTTCCAAGTTCACGCAAGGTTTCAAATGGTCTTTATTGGCACAATTTGATCTTTGTAATTTTCATAAATGTTGTCTTTGTCAGTATAACTTGGTCTTTCCAAGTTGTCCCGTGGACAGTATCTTTGCTCTTTGCTTAGATGCCTTTAATATTCTCTTGCAATTTTCAGTTAATCGCAGAAGTTGAGGCTGATTTCTTAATTTGTAATTTATTCACCGATCCTTGCTCTGACTTGCTCGGAGTGAGTTCGGTAATAGGCAGCTTTTGAAATAGTTTGCTTGTGTTTTCTGAGCTCAGACTACGAGCCCTTATAGCGCAGCGGCTTTGGGCTTTGACTAATTCTGTCTTGTTGTTTTTGCCTGATGCTTTCTTCCAATATCTAATGCTTAGAAATTAGTTTAGCTATTTGTCTAGTGTGCTTACATCTGAGTGTGACGTGCGTGTGAATAGCATAGTCAGCTTTAGGTGAAATTTGTTACTGCTTAGATAGTTTAGATCTACACTTGTAAGTGCTTTGAAGGTTTAGTCGTCATGAGGCATACATAGTTTGCTGATACTAATGCTTTGATAGTTTTAGTCGTGTGGTTTTGTGAATCTTTCTCTGATTAATGCTCAGTCTCACTCAAATCTGTTTTGCTAACTGATTTCCTTGGCTAACCATTTAGGTTACCGCGATCCGACAGGAGGTATGTCACCGTATTACGGTGGTGGGACTGGTGCCAGGTATCAACCAGGTATTGTAGGTTTTCATCATGCCATACATGTATTCGGATTTTGTTTGCTTCGTCGTTGTCGGTGTTCGTATTTTTATTTTAAGTATTTCCATAGGAAGATCTTTAATTTTTCATTTGTGAATCTAGCACGATTTATCGATATTTTTCCGGTATGCGAATTTCTTTCTGTTACGCTTTTAATTCAAGGATGACTTTTTGACGTTATTTTCCTTTCCCGTCTTTATTTTCGTGTCAACCCTTTGCTGCGGGAATTAATTATGGCAAACCAGTAGTCTGAATTCTTATTAAATTATGAAATGCTGTGTTACAGTAACAGTATGGTATGATACTGCAGTTTTAAGGACTAAATACATGTTAAGAATCTGAAGATGCTCTGACTTCTAGGTTGGTTTGTATGACACAATAACATGGAAAATTTAAATGTGTGAAGTCTGAGGTTGAAGAATAGACTATGCGAAATTGTGCATTGTACTGTTCTACAACTGGAAAAAGTATTGATAGGTGTAGAAAGTTTGCACTTATGTTCACAGTCTATAAAGAATGGGTTTATTTGTAAAGAGTTGCTGAAGAGTTCTTTCTAAAACTAAATCGATCTCACGATCTCGGCATTTATTTACCAGGCACCAAAAGTAGGAAGGCTTAAACAGCTTTGCTGTTGACCTAAGTGAGACCAGACTCTTGTTCTGACATATGCCCAAGGATGTCTAAACTTCGATTCTATGCGTTTATAACGCTGTATACATTCCACCAGTGTGTGATGCAGGATTCAATCTAGTGAAAGTAGTCCAGGTTTTACGCGAATCAGACATTAACAACTCGTCAAATAAATTGTGTTCAGTAGAGCAGTGCAGTCAAGATAAATACAACACTGCCTTCCAACAAGTTCTAGAAGTTATTTATTTGATATACGAAGCCATTTAATATCAAAATTTGTTTTTAGTTTTATCAGCATTTGAATTTTTACCGCTTTGAAATATGCTCCCTAAGTGGCTTATTTTAAACAAAATTTTCGCTAGCAAGGGGTTGGCACATGTTTTTCGCCTACATGTGAATTTTATTCGTTCATTTTAGGCATTTCAGCGGTATTTGTGGGTAAGTGCACACTCATTAGGTTTAATCGGACGTGCTTTACAATCTGCCTATAAATTGTATCTGTTTGATGAGATTTCGTTTTCTATTTTCAACTTTTTATGTTCTATTGTCAAAGTTATGATGATGATGATGGTATCACATCTGATCAGTGAATTGCATGACAAACTTAAATGCGTGTGAGGGGATGTGGATTTGTACTCTATGGAAATTTCTTTGTACACGGACTTGTGACGTTTGCATGCTGGTTATCTGGTCAGACTTTTACAGATTGTCGGATGAGAGGCTTTTCTTTTCATATTGCTTTGCTGCGGATTATTCGTGCATTTATCAGTGTATGGTTACTTCTGTCTTCACTGATGTTTCTGGATTCATTTACAGATCTTCGCATGATACAGATTAAGTTGGTCAAATTTTGTTGCCAGCTTGTATTCTATAGTTTTTATTTTCATGTTCTTGTACTGATTGTTCTTCATTTATAAACTGCTATTGTTTGCATCAGAGACGAGTCATCACCTAGGAATTAAAAAAGATGTATTAATGGAAATGTTACTAAACAAGAAAATGTCATGCCCATTGCCCAGTGTCCAGAAAAGTTCTTCTGAAGACAAGAAAAAGTCAGGCCCAGTGCCCAGAAAAGTACTTCTGAAGACAAGAAAACTTCATGCCCAGTGCCCAGAAAAGTACTTCTGAAGACAAGAAAAAGTCAGGCACAGTGCCCACAAAAGTGCTTCAAGAAAAAGCCATTACTACCATACCCTCCTACTACTATCATGTCCCCTACTATCATGGCTCCTACTATCATGAACTACTTTGACCAGCTACCTCTTTGTTAGCTGGTTTGATATCTGCTCTTCAGTTTTGGCTAACTTTTGTGGTTTTATTGATATCTTAAGGGCAGTTTTAATAGTGTAGGCCAACTGACTTTGAACTTCTTCAAAAAGGACTTTCAGCATGACTGATGGATAAGTAGTAATCTTCACGGATCATTGCTATTCTACTACGAATCCTATGATGAAAGTAAAATTGACCCAGTTGGTTTAATATCACATTCGGGGCATCCCATGAATGGATTGTGACTTTCAAGACGTGTGTTGCACCAGTAGTTGAATTCATAAAATTTGGTAGACGAGTTTGTTTCTATTTTCTAACAGAACTTTCACCTCAGCCTGAATGTGGTTTCACATCTTTATGAAATATAAATTTCTGCTGAAATACTAATGGCCAAGTTTATTTGTATAGCACTTTCAATGCAGCTCACAAATGGCATGCATCTTTTGAGTTTCTAACTTGTACTTTAAAGAGATAACCAAATTACTTGCAAAGGACTTTGAATTAGGAACGTGCAGAGTATGGTTTCGCATCTTTTGATGTTTCTTTTCATTGCGTAGACTTTTAGAACAATTTGCAGAATTGATTTTCGTTTCCGTTCGACTGTAGATTGTCTGTTGCATGCTAACAAGTTGTGACGCGTGTGTGTGTGTCGATCTTACAGACGACGGTTCGAGAAAGCCGCTGGAGATTGTCTACGTGACGAACGTTACGGAGAAGGTTCCCGGCGGCCGAAAGCAACAAGGCATGCATGTCTTAATTTCTGTTGATCTAATCGCGATTCAACTGCCTTTTTTGGATGTTGCATGTAAAGGCATCATAATGATGCATTCTGTTTTCTGTGCTGTTGATAACACTGCTGTTTGCGTTTGTGATTGCCCTTTCACTGCGATTGCGCACTGATTGCGTTATGCTGTTTGGTTAGGCTTTGGATTTTGGGTTAGTGATTGCAGATGGAATGAATTGAATCGTGCCATGAACTTGATACCACCCGCAATGAACTTATTACCACTCACCATGACCTTGGCACATACATTTTGCATTTAGAGTTTAATTAGCTCCTCATTAAAATCGCCTTTGTGGTGGAATACCAGTTTTGAGGGTTTTGCATACTTTACACCGAAGCAAATTGCAACTATAATTGTTAACACGATACGGATACGGCGTATTTGGTGGACTACTTTTCGCAAATAATCACTGAACATTTCTTTACCTATTTTTAGATTAGAACCATGTGCGGTCCGATATCTGACCCGCTGTCTGATTTTATGTTTCCTGACTAACTTGACTTTTACATTTTGACCTACTTCTTTGACCTACTTGCTATAAGCTAGTTGTTCATAACTTAGCATATGACAGGTGGACAAGTGATCAACTCAAAACCCAGTTCCTATGAAGCCATTTGTTTGAAGCCATAAGATGTACGTCACTGCTTTTGAGTCTTGTTATGCGGCCCTCGGCTTCAAGAATAATTTTTCCGTGGCCCACAGTGTCAAGCAGTTTGGACAGCACTGGATTAGAGAAAAGTCCTGTAATGACAGGAATTACATTTTGCCCAAGTTTGGAATTGCCTCTTTGCATTGTTGATTTTGATTGCTGGAATGTTGTTTGCCATTCTATGATCTATGGCTTGAATCTGTTTGATTTGCTACTTTTTGCATTACCAATTAATACGCGTTATAATTGTAGTTATATGAGGTGATTTTAGTTTTGAAGTTGATTTCATAACATGAGCTGTAATGTAGTCAGATGAGATCTATATGACTTTAGTTAGATCTTAGTAGTACCTTGGGCGTTTCTTCCCGCAAAGGTCAGTTTAGTTGCATGAATTTGCGATTGAATCCCTTACTTATTCCCGTCTTACAAGTTTGATCACATAAACTTTACTAGTGCTTAATCAGAGATTTTACTAACATGTGTGTGTCTGAATGTTTGGCTCTTTGTTTTGAGTGGCATTTGCATACTTACTTATTGCAGAGGATGACATAGATGAGACGAAGAAGCAGCCGCCAATAGAGATAGTTTACGTCTCAGGGAGTAAGGCCCAGTTGTCGCCAAAAAGTCTTCGTAAAGGCATGCATCATTATCTCTATACAATGCAAAGATCAGATTTAGACATGTGCATAATGGTTATTCAAAAATTTCTTATTACTTCAGCCGTTTGACAAATAAAAACTGCACACGGTTTATCAGAAATTATTAATTTAATTTGCGGAGTCTGGGAAATGAATGTTTTGCAGAGTTTAAGGATCAGGTAACATAACTTTTAGTTTAATACAAAATATTTTTTGTTCCGGGTAAAACGAATGATTATCTTATAGAATTATTTCTTTATCATATCTGATTTTGATAAATTACGATTAAGATGACACTTACAGACAACTTTTAGTTAATCATACACTTTATTCAAGTCTGTTCTGGATGTTTTCGTGGATATTTCAATTTTGATATTTTATAAAAATCAAGAGAAACGAATTTTGATCATGAAGCAGTATAATAGTATATAATAGTATAATTTAATTTTTACATTTTGTTAAGTTATCTCAATTGGGGAGGGCCACAAGGCTAGCAAGTTTAATAATGGAAGGACCACGCTAATCTATTCCTTCTAAAGTTTAATTGATTTACTTAGATTATAACAAAGCCTCTTCAAAGTTTCTATTTCAATGAAGTATTGACGTGCCAATACTTGTTTTCTTGACATATCACGTTTCCGAATGTTTCTTCTTTAAGTAATTTAATTAGAGATATTTTGATTTTTTAGTATGATATAAATGTTTATTTAATATTGCATGCGAATTTAATTAGTTTGATCTAATTTGTAAATTTTTACAGTTAGTGGCTTCTTTCAGTTATTAGGAATGTTTATAACTTTGTGCATTTGTCGGAGATTTTGTTTAGTTTCGGTGGTTGAATTTTTTGTTTGTGCTCTTCGTTTGACATTGGTGCATGAGTTCTTTAGTTCGCTGTTTCCAGGGCCAGGAGGGCAGGGTGACCAGTCTCCAAGCGGTTCTCCTGGAACCACTAAAAAAGGCATGTCTTGTTGTTTTTATTTCCTAACGTCGGACGTTGGTCCAGCCTTTTGGAGAATGCTGTAGACTAGTTTATACCCCGATCTCGTAGAACTAGTTTTTGGGTAAATTTTATTTCTGTTTGTTTGTGTTTTTGACTTTTTGTTTTCTCTAACGATTCCTATTAACAACTGGCTAGAAAGATAAATATTCTTCTCGTTTTATTGGTTTTCGTCTTAATTACCTTCTTTGTTGTTATTCGCGAAACTTCTTTCGAGGGAACCAGCGTTCATCTATAACGACAGGAAATGTGCTGCTATTAGGTGATAAATCTGAGTTTTCTGGCTTTTAGGGATAAATCTGAGTTTTCTGGCTTTTAGGGATAAATCTGAGTTTTCTGGCTTTTAGGGGCCATTCAGGAGCCTGTACGGGTTGCAGTACTTGCTGGAAGCAGAGCCCCAAGTGGAACTTCAACTGATCAGGGTGAGGGTGGACCGAGATGAGTAGACTTCAGATCGCGGTATCTGAGAGACTGGATTTTGGGTTTGACGCCCAAGATCTGCTGTTTGGATACCCCTTGTCTTTGGTTTCCAAGTGGCTGGGGTATCTAAACAGCTAATCGGGAATGCTGAAACCACTGCTAATGTGATCTATGCAACGAATCAGACTGGGTTTTGGGCTAGGCTAACTGGGATATACCCTCTTGTCTCTTTTGTACTTTTCGCTGGGGTACCTAGCTGGTTAGATCAGATTCTAATTCAGACGTTAAGCCAAACGCTTATGAGGTGAAGGGTTATGGGAAAAGAGGTGTTGGTGTACTTCTATTTGCTGTTGACCACCTGTATACATACTAACTTTGAAACAGAACTAACTTTGGAGATACTAATAATTATATTTACCGTAATCTTGATTTTATGCATGCAGAGCACGAAGGCCTTAAGTGCGAAACTTTGCATTGCTCTTCGGAGGGGGGCAGTCAGAGGACACAGTAGGCAAATCTATTCCCACTTCCTATTCATACCTTTACCGAACGGAAGCTATCACCAGTCACCGGTTTTGACAGTCGCTTGGTGATGGACAATTGTGTCATGGATCACCTCGCTGAATATTAGTGACTAGTTTCGACCAGACAGTGACAGTACAACATCAGACACATTCCGCGGTGCTGTTGCGTTCGTTCTGGTTGTATAAGAAATGGCTTTGTATGCTTTTTCTCAGGTCCATACGGAACTGGAGCACCTGGACAGGACAGAGATGATTTCCCGGCTCCACCTCCTGGAGCAGGTTATCCTGGTGGCAGTCGCACGGGCCCGCAGCCATACGGAGGGACATCACCATACGGAACTGCCCCAGGTCAGAGACCGTATGGGTCAGGAACGGACCAGAGACCATATGGATCAGGAACAGACCAGAGACCATATGGACAAGGTGGTGACCAGAGACCATATGGATCAGGTGGAGATCAAAGACCGTATGGATCGGGACAGGACCAGAGACCGTATGGAGGACAAGGAGGTCTACCGTACGATCAGAAGCAGTGTAAGTCATAGATTCGACCACCTGTATACATACTAACTTGGAAACAAAATTAACTTTGGAGATACTAATAGTTATATTTACCGTAATCTTGATATGCATGCAGACTGCAGAGCCCGAAGGCCTTAAGTGCACGTGGACGTACTCCGATACACCTTCGGGCTGTAGTCGGGACAGCCTCTGAATAGCAGTGGACTGTAAGAGGCGGTATAGAAATACACCCATACATACATACATACAATCAATGAGGCTGCTGTAAAATTGCATACCTTCTGCCCAATCATTTACGTCTTAATTTGTATAACTCGCTAATTCACCCATACCTGTCTTATTGCAATATTATATGGGCCTCCAACTATCCAGCCAGATTACAAAGACTAACCTTTCTTCAAAAGAGCTGTTAGGATTATCTCAGGATCTGGACGTCGTATTTCCTCGGCTCTCCTCTTTCAGCAATATAAGATTCCTCAACCTCATCAACTTAAAGTAATTCAAATTAGCGAATTTATTTTTAGATATAAAACACTCGCTTTACCCTCTATCTTTCATAGCTACTTTCAAACCACCTCTCAACTCCATCATTATGATGTAAGATCCGCTGCTCATCTAAGAGGAATTTTTAGCCGCACAAACTCAAGAAAATTCTCTCTTAAAAGCGCAGGTTCCCCCATCTGGAATAGTCTACCTCTCAACTTAAAATTACCAGCAGCTGTCTCTCGTTTAAAAAACTCATACGTAGACATCTTTTTAATTCGATTGCTTAATTCTTTTCTTGTGGTAGGTACATTAATTAACTAGTTAAGTATGACAACTCTTATTAATTTCATCGTTTTTCCATGCTTGCCTGTTTGTGAAATGTTTCAATGTTACTTCTTTAGGCTCAGGCCCTTTTAGGTTTATCCCTTTGTTCCTTTGGTTTGGTAAAGTTTTGTTTAACTTTTTGATGTTTACTACTTTGGAGCAATAAAAAAAGTATGGTCATTTCATTTAAAATCGTCTCCCTCAGAGCAATTGAGAGTCAGCTCTGTAGAATTTTGCGATTACTGTTCTTCTTCGTCTTCTGTTAGCCGTTGTATTCTCTTCCGTTGAAGCAATTCCTGTCTATCGAGTGGCCTATCCGTTTGGCGGTGACATCGATAACAGCGACAACTTCGCTCCGACCGGACCGACAGAACCGGAGCACGAGTACAAGCCACATCCGACGAAGACCTACACAAGCACGATCACCGTGAAGCCACCGGCGTCCTTCAAGCCGATCCCCATCCAGGACCAGGACACGGCTCCAAAGCCAGCTCCTCCGGCCGTTCCACCAAAGCCGTTCAAGGACACGAGCATCTTTCAGAATGTAGACACCCATGCAGTCGAGGTAAGCGTTCGGCCAGGAAATGATTAAAGGCTACGGCTGAATTAACAGGGATTGCTGTCTGGTGGGAATTGCCCCTGTCATGGCCGACTGGCTTTCTGTCTCGTATGTCGCTGCCATAGGTCCTCTTTTTGTCCCCCACGTTTAAATCTTTAATTGTCAGAACCAGTGGAACTTGCCGTGGAACTTTTCTCATACAGGACTACGAAGAATATGTTCGCTGTTCGAGACTTTATTTAAAAAAATAATAATGATAATAACGATCCGATGTTTCAATGCAATGGCCTTTAGGGGTACTTTTGCCATCTCTTATCTGGACAAATAGGTCCGTTACATAAATATGTATAAAGGCGCTAGATATGCCCCTGAGGTATCTTGTATACCACGGGGCAAATAATGATAATAATGATAATATTTAGTGAAAATATTGATGCATGGTTAATGTTTGTGTTGTGACAGGTGTCGAAGGAAGAGCACAAGAGCTTCCGTGATCTTGTCTGGCATTTGATCTACGCAAGAGAAATCACCAATGAACTGGAGAAAGCAAGGTCGGCCAACCAACTTGTGCTCTCTTAGGAAGTTCCGATTTGTGCGGCTCTATTTTGATGGTAGCTCTTAAAGGGCACCTATGAGGCCTATGACCCAAGGGTGTAAACTTGCTATCAAACAGAATGGCTTTTGATGGATGGCAGAATGGTTGCAAAGACCAGGAATTGCTAAAAGTACAGAGCATCTGTCAAATGCAAACAGAGACTGCTCAATTGTTCATTACGAATGCATGACAAAGCTTCATGCGTTTGTGGGGCACGGTGTGTAGTGGTGACGGTCGCCGCCTTGCAATCGAAGGGTAGCAGGTTCGAATCCCACTCGCCGTGTAAGGACCTTGAGCAAGTTCCTCACTCACAATTGCTCATTGCGCTTTGGCGTGTAAACTCCGACGCACCTCCGGGCTGTAGTCGGGACTGCCTCTGAGTAGTAGGAGACTTGAAGGGGCGGTATAGAAATGTGAGGATAAATAAATAAAATAAATAAATTGAGTGACTGCAAAAGGTGCAATATAAACTTGTAAATATTTAACATTCATAGAATTTCATAC
>JAQFXW010002787.1:0-12641 GCA_034693945.1 Dendrobaena attemsi
TGGCCACCGCCCTCATATGCCGAGGCCTAGAAAATGAAGCCGCTAACACTTCATCCCGATGGCAAGCCCAGGGCTTGCTAAGGGTCTCACTCAATATACTTCTTGTCTTCTTAAGGTAAACGTCAAACTGCGATTAATCGGACCCCACTACGTCTTGCACGGTTTCTGCGCGTGGTATTCCATGTGCCTCATCAGAGTTCGATTTAAAGTGCTAGCAATATTGATAGCATTAGTCATTACCATTGTTTCAGTTATTAGTACAATTATAGTAGACTCACCTTCCTCGGTGGGTGCTGCAAAGTCCGCCAGCGACGGAGGAATATCTGGAGACGGAGGAAAGCGGACCAGACCTGGATAAACTTCGGTCCAGTAATTGAAGCGAGAGATCATGTCGTCCTCGTAGAAGTTTCCGGTTTCAAAGGTCGGAGATTCACGAAGGAAGTTCTGTTCGGTCGGGTCAAACTCATCCCACGGAGTTACCACCGGATATGGACCCACGTTAGGATCACTGAAACAGAAAATTCACACCTTTGGATACTCGACAGCAGTTTCAACGCCTCGGAGAAGGAACACTGGAACACAAAGAGCAAACTCTCGCATAGACCCAGAGAACTCTAAGTGATCGGCTAGATGAGTCCTGTGACACTTTTCCGGTGGCCTGTCACTATCTCAGTTGTTTTTTTGTTTAGATTTCTGTTCGTGAGGCGAAATAATTACTTAGCTTACGTCTTCATCGAAGGAATTTAAAACAGAGATTTAGAGCACTCTATACATACTATAAGTGTATGCTGATTACGAAAGACTTACTTCTATAAATTCAGACAAGTGAAGCCAGCTGGTAAGAAGGAAACATAGTTCAATAGACATAGTGGAGATTAGGAGAAGACTTAACGATGGAGAGCTACGTAGAGAAAGAGAGAGTGCGTGAGAGAGAAATGTTTAGTGTATGGACACAACTATGAATGCTTTGCAGTCTTTTTTCCTTCCTTCCTCTCTTTCCTCTTTACTGCTTCGTCTTTCTCTCCTCCCTACTCATAATTTTTTGTTTTCACCTGTTTTCTCCACTCTTCCCTCTTTCAACAGCACAGTCGTAAATTCATACTTTTATTATTTATACATATTTCTATACCGCCTTTAGAAGTCTAATACTACTCAGAGGCGGTCAGCACTACAGCGGGACGGTGTGTCGGAGTTTACACGCCGAAGCGACTCGAGCAATTGCGAGTGAAGGACTTGTATAGGGTCCCTACGCAGTGCCTCAGGTTTGAATTGAACCCATGACCCTTCGGACACAAGACGGCAACAATTCCACTACACCACCGAGTTCCACATATATGCATTAGTTCGTACCCAGTTCGGACGAAATTGGAGTAGTAGTTCATAATGTTCTCGCTGACAATGAGATCCTGTTCGTTGAAATCTGCTCCCAGGTAGATCCTCCGATATGCCGCCATGAAAGGCCAGCCCAGGATGCTGTAGATGTCGTCCAGGTGTGTTCCATTGACCCAGTCTGGAAATCCAACACCGAAGCTCTGGCGATAATGGAAGTTATACGAGAAAGTATTTCCGGTACCTTGAGCGCTTCAACAAATAAAAATTTCAAGGAAATTTGTAATGCACGGAAAATACTAAGCTAACCAATGTCTATAATCTCTTCATTAGCTTTTCTTGAGAGCGTGGATATTGAAGAGGCAAAATTTGTCAAAATTGGCCTATTCCTTTTGGAAGCAAACAAATTGTTAGATCAACTACGGTCTCAGAAGAACCAATGAGTCGAGTCATATTCATCATTCTTGAGGTCATTTCTATACTTTCGTATCGTACCGTATCTAAACATTTATATAGCGCCTCTCGTAGGGTGAACCGTTCAGAAGCGCTTCCAGTGCGCAAGGCTCCGCGAAAAGAGAGTGATCTTGAGATGAGATAGGGAGGAGGATAGACTGCCATAAAGAATCTCAGAGCGAACACAAGGAGAAAGTGCATTCCACAGACAGGGACCAAATAGAAGCACTTTATGTCGCCCTAGTTTAAATATAGGCTTAAACGCTATCAAAATGCCTAATGCTGCAATAGTTGTATGAAACAGGATACACCTTCCTGATCCTTGCATTTTCAGAGTGTATCAATTCTCAACGGTTTTAATAGGGGAGCAATCAGCGTGCACAGATTCCCAGAAGTATAATTATATTCTTCTATAGTTTGGATTTGAAACGAAGACCATTCGGCTGATACTCACAGACGGACACTGGATGCATTTTACGCAACGTTGAGGGTTCAAGTCTCATCTTTTAGACGGTAATACTCGGATTCCTCTGATCCGCCACCCTACCAACTCTCGTCTGAAACGACACCCGTTTTGACAACTGCTCTGGCCTCTATGGGCGTTATAGTAGAAGTGTCTAGATTACGATCGTCAGAACAAATATATCAGATAAGGAGTCATCAATTATGTAGGCATTTCTCATCAACTACATCTCATTTGACAGTTTTCAGCCCACCTTTGATGTAGATCTGCCTCCAAGTTGCTGCCTGAGCCAAACAGCCATTCGGTGCAGCACTTGCTGGCAGCCAAGGTCCGCGTGTAGTTGTCCTCAGAATACATATCCGGATAGACGCTGTATATGGATTCGGCCAACTCAACTGGGTTCTCCGTTGAACCGAGTGACGTCATAAAGTAGTTCCAAAGACTCTCGCTTGTCTCCGCAACGTTTCGTTTGTCCAAGAGGAACGGAAGACCGACAATGTTGCCGAGAATTAAGGCAGCCGCATCGTCATGACAGAACCCGGTGATGTAATTGATGTGCCCGCCTTTAAACGCAACCATACCATCTTTATACAGTATACACTGCAGCAAGAAGTCCAGTGGTTCACGAGTACTAGGCTAAGTTTACATAGGTCGAGATTGTCGAGATATGACACTTACGTGTATTCTGAAAACCCCTTCTGGTTCTTAAGACTACAGATGCTCATACCAGCCTAACAGATAGCTAAAATTTCTTATAACGTTTTTGAGAACCAAAGACATTTGTTTCAGTGTGGCTTCTTAATATTTCGATGTAATGACATTAGCGGATATTAGATGTCATAAAATTAGTGTTTGCTGTCTTTTTTTTTATCTAACTCTATATTCTCGCTCTGTATTGCTCTCAACTCTTCGTTTTCCACAAACAATGAATCTACGTTTAGTACGCTGCAACAGAGGAATACCTTCTCCCATTTCCCAGCTGTCTCTTGGTCTTCGCACCACAAAATCTCCGTCAACCACCGGTATCAGGTTGTAAGAACGATTCTCGTGCATGGACACCCCGACGACGCCCCAGAAGTCAAGGTCATGAGGGTCCTTCTGGATCAGACAGTCTGAGATG
Source organism: Dendrobaena attemsi (assembly GCA_034693945.1). Lineage (NCBI taxonomy): Eukaryota > Metazoa > Annelida > Clitellata > Crassiclitellata > Lumbricidae > Dendrobaena > Dendrobaena attemsi. The sequence continues at coordinate 3,366 of JAQFXW010002787.1, forward strand.
TCCTTCGTTGTCGTGTACGTGCAGTTGAAGATGTCGGCCAGGAGGACGGCCGTTCGAAGAGCCTGATTGGTTGTCCCAAACGTCCCCAAGGAATAGCCGCTGATGGCGATGGCATTGTTGAAGAGTGTGTTCGTCTGAGTAGAGATGACTGCGTGACTGGTGATGGCCCCACCTGCTGACTGACCGAAGATCGTTACCTGGCTGGGATCACCGTTGAAGGCAGCGATGTTGTCACGCACCCACTGGAGAGCTGCCTGGACGTCCCACAAACCGTAGTTACCAGGAAGATTGACGTCCTCTGAATGTAAAGCAGTCCAAAATGTATTTCAATGATTTTATTCAGAGGCATCGATCTGCCACATGTGGGTAAAATCAATATCACTTCTCTGAATCGTTCATTCAAGTTTAATTTTTCTTTTATCCTATTAGTTTAAGAATTTAATCTTGATTTGATGCTCTGTTGTCCGGAAACGACTGCACAGTGGTTCCCTGTTCAGATTTTATTTGCTATTTGATTACGTTCTTGAGATATTGATACGCATTTAAGTAGAGTGACGAATGAAAAAGTGTTTTTAATATCTCTACGTGATTGTTTGGAGCGCTAGGCCTGCAATGAGGTCAGTGCGGGTACGAGTCTCACTCGAGGAAGTTACTGTGTATAGAGAAATATAACAATGATTGCTCAGCGTCTTAGGTATACTGTGTATCGATTGCTCCTGTAGTGGACGCGTCTTACTTTCTCAAGAATGGCGAGATATCAACTGCAGAGCTGTATCGTCATATGTATTTGTAGAATGCAAGAACAGAGATACCAGTATATTTGCTAAAGATTATGAGGCATTGAGGTGGTTCATCATTCGATGTGTATAATTGTGAAGGTGGTGCAAGGCTGGCTGACCTGTTGAAAGCCAACCGAGAGTGCTGACGCGATAGTTGAAGTTGACGACAATCATTTCTCCATGAAGTGCCAGACCATATCCTGGATACATCTCTCCAGTTCCAAGTAAATAAGCCCCTCCATAAATGAAGACCATCACAGGCAACGATACGGTACTATAGACAAAAGCAAGTTACTAATGTAGTGGCCAACAACGATAAGTTACATCATAATAGTGTCAGTGACGCATGCCGCCACTCAAACAATTGTCCAGTGTTGCCATTGGACGTCATCTATCTGTCTATCCTATCTGTCTGTCTGTCTGTCTGTCTGTATGTCTGTCTATCTATCTATCACGCTTGCTCCCAGTTTAGAGGATCAGAAATGTTCAGACGACGATTGTTTTGTCTAGTTTATCTGATAAGAAATAGGTCTACTGGAAATGTCCTTAGCAGTATGAAGGAGAGATGATGTGATGAAAGTCAGAAAAGTTAATCACGTCCAACATTGATGGCTAAAAAGGTTGCATGAAGCTCTTATAACATGTCAGAAGACTTGGACGGCAGGAAAGTTACAAAACTTGCGGCGAGTTCTGAAAGGCCTGACAAGAGGTCACAATGCTTCCATAGCCTATGTCTTCAGTTCGGAGGACGGCGTGCAAATAAGAATTCGTAATCGTAATCGTAAACTCGACACTTCTAAAGCGTTCTGTAAAGCTAAGCGCTGGGCTCCAGCTAATTCACGAGCGCTGCTTAAAATCAAGAGAGTAGTCAATGAGAAAGTCCGTGGTGGTCCGAGGTCGAGTTCCTGGAGGTCAGGGCAGAGGGAAGAGCAGCTATTAAGGCGGGTGTCGTTTTGGACGAGGGTTTGGAGGGGGAGAGAAAGAGGAATCAGGGTATGACAGCCTGAAGAAGTGAAGCTTCAGTTTAGAATGGAAAGCCTTAGGGGTAACAGATAGGGGAGTTTGAATCAGGAGAAGTTGGGTGCTTGTAAGGGATGAATTTGCGGAGTTCAGGAGGAAGGTCATTCCAGAGACGAGGTGCAGCATGGGAAATGGCTCGGTTGGAGAATTTGAGATGGCTATAGTCACATTTGGGCGAGAGAAAGTGAGCGGTTATGCTAACTGATGCTAATCCATGCAGTCTTAGTGCATGATCCAAACTAACTGTTCATTACTCTTAAAACTAATGACTACTATAATTGTTATAGTGTAAAGTGAAATGATGTGATTTGAATGCAATATTAAGTTGGCCATAAAAACAAAATTATGCTAATCGTCTATAATTGGTTTTGCATAATACGTAATGCACATTGTCAACGTACATATTGGCCTGTACTCCACCAGGTACCCAGATGTTGAGGTAGAGGCAGTCTTCTCCACTTTCTGCTCCCATTCCGATGAATCTGTAGATGGGTGCTATGAGCTGGGTGCAGTGGAGCGAGAACTGGGTTGCGTTATACAGATCACCCCAGGGCTCCACAGGTTGAGGCTTTTGCCATCGCAACTCATCAACAGGTGGAGCTGCGAAGGGTATTCCCAGGTATTCGTCGTACAGTTGATCTACGAAAACAATTATTCGAAAATCTTTTCTTGACACATGTTGCTATTAGTTTACGGGTTTAGCCATAAAGGGATCAGTGCAATCTGGAAGAGTTGACAATTTAGTTGACAGAATTCTCATTTCTGACTGACTGATTTGCACATAGGTTGAAACCATCCTCCAACAAGTCAATCAAGCCACATGATTGTCTCACATACCGACATTTTGATGTGGTCGAATATATTTAAGAGGTAATACCACATTAGGGTCTATACATAACAAAGCTTACATACAGTAGTAATACTGCGAACGGTATAGGCCTATCTATGTGTACATTGTGCATAGCCTACTCAATCGTAGATTTCGTTTGTACTGTAATTGATTCAGCGTGGATATACCAATCATGTAGGCAATTATGTATAAAAAAAGCTTCTTCACTTCTTCAATCATTTCAAAGCTAGTATTACTAGAGGCGATCATCAAATTCTCACCTTCGTATAGCTTTCTGTTCCCCACTACCTGGCCATACTGGGTGTCGACTATTGGGTCAGGGAGCAGCTGAGCCGAGGCTAAACTGATCCAAGCCGACCACAAGAAGAGAGAGAAAAGAGACATTCTGACGCGGCTCATTTTCAGCAGGCAATGTCCTGCATTCTAGGTTCGCATTCTAACAATGAGATGTCGTTTCTGCTAATTTGTTTCCCATCAGAACTAAATCTTATCGCACGTATGCGTAACAGATGTCGGTAGATAACTTGACTGATAAGAGACGACAGGACGTCCGGCAGGGCAATTTGCATTTAGATCTCAGTAGCGTTTTTTTTAGAACACACCCTTTTGCTTTATCAATTTACTACTGCACAACAAAATTACTTCTTTCACCTACGTGACAAGACACTTTTCACCTGGATATTATTATTAGCCTACATAATAAGCCCTACCAATGCCGGTAGGCCTACTTGTTTTTTTATTAACTCACCGCACAAAAACTTTGTTAATCAGTTGTTTCTAATTCGGTCAAGCAAAGCATTTCCCAAGTAAAGCATAATTCCTATTTACAAACTATTGCCAAATTTCAGCAAAATATTTAAAACACAACAAATGTTATTCAACTTCTAGTGACGTCACCCACTGTTTCTTATGGTTCAAAAACGCTCAACAGGCTTTTGTTAATATTTCCACTAAATGACGTTTCCGCCAAATAGCGTTTGTTGTGTTTGCAATAGTTTTGCTGAAATTTGTCAATAGTATGTAGATATGAATTGTCTGTCAGTCTGAAAATTTTTATTTGTAAATTCCCACTTTTGAAAGATATCTGCCAGTAACGTAGGTGGGACTTTTTTTGAGCCACCCTTGAGATATAATTAATTGACTGAAACAGTCAGAATGAAATTCAGTTAATCTTCTTTTTTCCTCCGTCAGTCTTTAGTGCCGACGACGAGGCCTCAACCGACGTTTCTTGACAGAGTTTCTTCTTTTTTTATTGCCGGATGGTGACCAGTTCGCTCCCGGCAGAGGGTAAGGAAGCCGATGGGCGTACTTATCATCTTCTTTCACCCTTAGTTGTCCTTCCAAAAGCTTCATTTCATGCGCAGAAGCAAAAAGCGGAGTATTCTGCACGTCGCGCTTGAAATAAAACACGCATCTGTTTCGAAGTTATAGAGGCTATACTGTTAACGCAAGATGATCACTTGGATGTTACAGGGATTAAGACGGTGGCGTTTAAGCGACATGGAAACTGAGAACGCAACGCATGTCTCAAACATAAAAACGATACGCCTGTAGGCCTAATAAAGGTATGTCTATTACAAAGCTATATGGGTCCGCAATAAAGATTGTGTCTTTAGGTTAATAAAAACGCTTGCCTCTAATAAAGAGATACGCCGCCAATAAAAGGAATGCATCTACACTTTCTATAGCCTCGCTGTGATTGCTCGCATCTTCTTTAGGTGTATCATAACCATACTGTTTGAGAAACGTCTCAGAGCATAAGACTGACAGACATAACTCGGCCACTAACTGGCACTTAAATGACATCATCAGTATGACAGCGTCGAAGGCATAGGCTAACTCGTGTCATGAATGAAAGCGCTTCTGAGTAGACTTGTTCTGTAAGATGCGTTATATAAAAGTTCAGATACAATACAATACAATGAATGACGCATAGCTCCCTGATAAACTTCTGATAAAATGAGCATTAGGCCTATATACTGTTAGATGACGGACACAGTATTGAGGGTACAATTTTCTAACTCAGGCCGTTGTCTATATGTAGAAGGATATTTTCCACAGGTAGACCTATATTGCCCTTCTTGACGTTTGATTTCTAGATGTCTGCGCCAAAAAACTAAGTCGACGATTGATATTAAAAGTCTGAACAATATTAAGAAATTCAAAATATTACTCCATTCAATGCAGAGCAGAGCGAATACTTTTACTCAAACCAGTTTTATAATGATGGTAACAGCTAAACTGACAGAGAAAGATAACTACATATGTCCTACGATTATAATTAAGCGATAGTTCAATTATTATTGTTATATTGTTATATTGTTATGGTGTCTTTTAGAGGAACATTTCCAGAAGCGACCACAACGAGGCCTGACGTTCCAGACATTGACAATTACAACTTATTTTAGATATAGGCTATTTATTGTTTACAAGATAAACAGGAATTAAGAATTATAATAATTTTACTTCTGAATATCATATTCGCATTTTCGTTCACGATAGCGGCTAAGCAAATGATTCATACTTCAATTTGCTATAATTTAGGATTTCATTTGGATTTGTCGGTCGGTTTGTTGACGTAAAGAGAAGAGAAGATCTTCTCCAACTCAATTCGTCTCTTGTCTGCCTCACGTTGATTGGTCGTAGTAGTTGCCTTCTTCGATTTCAATTCGCGCCATGCTTTCATGCGATACTCTCTTTGACCCGTTACAAATTCACTGCATGAAAATTAAGTACCACGCAACAGGTAAACAATGGCGAATCATAGGATACACTGTAAAGGTAAAGGTAAATCGATTTTTCTATAGCGACTGTATATGGCCTCGACCCCATGTACATTGTACACGAATGGACAAGAATATTAGAAGAATCAGAAATGGTAAAGTAATGAAGAAAATTTAACCAAACAAAGATGAAACGAAATAAAATATTTTGGTGAAATTTGGCAGTAGTAGGCCTATGTAATTACGAATTGCCTTTCACTCGGTAAAATTTTATTTTCAAATTCCCACTTTTGTCAAAGATATCGGTCAAAAACTGAGGTGGGTCATATTTTTTGAGCCACCCTGTAGGCTAAAACTTGCGTCATATAACCAAACTGACTTAGGCCAGTGCTATCCAACCTTTTTGTCTTTGCGGGCCACAAAATGACTATTTTTGTAAACGCGCCCCTAAATTACTTTTTACGCATATATTCACTTTGAAAAGCAAACGAATCATCTCTAAATAGATAAAAAAAAGTGTCTTTTGCATCATTTCTACACACACTACAAAACTCTGCATGGCCAGGTGGGTCACTTGAAATCAGCTCGCGGGTCGCATGCGGGCCGCGGGTTGGACAGAACTCACTTAGGCTATTATATAGGCCTAATCATAGTGGAAATTGATAGACCCTATTTCAAATTTCATGAACATTATGGCCTAAAGATTCATACAGTGACGTAAATTCCCGAAATTGGAATTACTTGTGAACATTGAAATGAAGTTCAAACAGCTGCCGAAAGAGGTGCCGGAAACCCGTTCCGTTGCGTTCCGCCAGAAAAAGCACTGGACCTATGACATTAACTTCAAATTAGTGTTTTATTATTACTTAATGCGACGTAAATTGACAGCAGTTAACATCGCATAGACTAGCGCATAGAGTGCCTCTGAGTAGATATCTTGAAGTAAAGAGAAACTTAATAAAGTTTAATAAAAATAAAATATATATACCGAATATGTGTTTATAATTATATCTATAGATATAAATCCATGTGAATAAAATCGTATTCTGAGCTTTGACTTGTCTCTTGTATAGCTATAGAAACTTGCCGTTTACCCGTAATCCACTTCTCCGTCTCCATCTGTGTCTAGTGTCTTGATCAGAACATCCAACTGGTGTTCCGTTAGAGGAACTTGCATATTCTAAATCCAATAGAACTGTACAATTGTCATCAAGTCATTAAGTATATAACATGACCAATTGTATATTTGTACTACAGTCGTCCTCTGCATTGCTGCACCTCATATCAAACGTAATTGTAAGTTTCAATTTATAAAGCGCCTCTTAGAGAAACCTCAACAGAAGCGCTCCCAACCCAGTCAGCTGGAAACACTAACAAACAGCGTAGTCTTCAGACGCCGGCGAAATGCAGATGGGAGAGAGGGAGATAAGTTCTAGTCTGAAGTCAAGAGGAATTAGACCATCATCAATCAATTTTATTTTATTATTGTAATATTCAAGGCTACACAGACACTACCTGATAAACAAGGACAGGGTGGAAAATAATTATAAGAGTAAAACATATTATCTTTGGCTATCATCTTAGGCAATCCAGGCACGCGTCGTATTGCTTAATCTTATTCTGCCAGCTGTACAGTAGAGGTGCACCTCTAAGTAAACCTACAACCTCCAGAAGACCTCCAGTAAGCCTCTTCTTTCCATATCATGTTGTTCACACTTAGTGGCACAGACATGCAGACATAGTAGGCCCTAACTGACATGGGCACAATGATGCGAAAACATACACACAGACAGCCATAAGTAACAACACACGCTATGGCAGGATGCTAGTAAAGGCTATTATTGTATTGTACTGTATTTGCGTATTTCTATACCGCCTCTTACAGACCACTACTACTCAGAGGCGGTCCCGACTACATCCCGCAGGTGTGTCGGAGTTTTTTTTACACGCCGAAGCGCTCCAGCAATTGTGAGTGAAGAACTTGCTAAAGGTCCTTACGCGGCGGGTTGGATTCGAACCTGCAATCCATCTGTTACAAGGCGGCGACCTTCACCACTACACTACCGCGCCCCACGCCATGCATCGTGCACCAGGAAAAGGTGGTTGAAGGCGTGGCGGAAATAGCAGCTGTCTGAAACCCTAGAGGGACCTAGACACGGTAGGAGAGTGACAACCCAATTCGCCCCTTCAGACAGGTCTATAGGTGATCCACAATTGACGCCTTACACTCATTCTGCAGTGCCTCACCATTAATGCCCGGCGATGTTGAAATTAAAACTACCCGATACATATACACACTCTACACGCATGCATATTCGGCGCGGACTATACATAATTGTTTCAGGTATACATACGACAATGATATACTGCGTCAAATGCTATCACAAAATTACATGTATTAGAATGCAATTATTGACGCGAATGACTCGGTATATAATTATTGGTTATATGTATAAACCACTGTCACGATGTGGGGCTGTTTGTCACGATCTGAGGCTGTCAGTACCAAATATAATATTACAAAAGAAATGGTGACGTATTAGGCTCTTCTTTGCTCTGTAGATATATATGATAGCGATTCTGAGCAGCACATATTCATTGTAGCATTGGATTAAACAAAGCCTGGAGAGTTGGAAACACTGTAGAAACATAAACGGCATTGAAAAACTTTTGTATACCGTACCACGATATAATATACACAATTTGGTACTAAAAGTGGAATCTTAATTAAACAATGCGTCAAAGAGAACTTATCAACAACGAACTTCTTTACTTTCGAATGCACTCCCCTAAATCTGGAAGTTTTAATTAAGTTTTAATTCACCCATAGGTGAATCTCCAAACTGGAAAACATGCACGAGAATCTTTGTTTAACGACGGTGTATGACATCAATGGCCTTTACCGTGTCGGAGACAAAAAATTGCTCGGGTTTATTACAACCATGTAATACCGTCTCCAACGATATAAAGTCCAAATGTCAACCCAAATCTCCCATGTATCAAACCCCTGGAGGGTATATCCGGGAGGGAGATGGTGGCATCCAAAGTACGAGTACAATTGTAAACTTCAAACTCCCAAAGCCCTATAGAACCTGATTATTCACGAGTGCTGTGCAGCAGTGCCAGAGGGGTTTTCCACGCGGGCAGATCCAACCTCATCAGATACCCATCAGCAATTTTCGATTGTCGACCGGTAGTCTGCCTAGCCCCACGCTCCCCTACATCGGGTTGCATTTGAAAATTGGTCTTTTCTAAGGCGAGAGCTTCGCGTGAATGACAAGCCGTCGAACGCGGCCCCGTGGGGGTGAGGCCTGGCTTTGATCAGGGGGTGAGGCGAGACAGGCACCTCTGACACGGATCAAGTGAGAGAGAGAGAGGGGGAAGGGTGGGGACAGCGAGAGGGGTAAGTGACAGATGGTGACGGATATACCCGGCATATCAGTGACAAATGTCACTTCTCCGTTTTGCTTTGCCAAGTATTATCGAGCGCTGGTGAGCGTTGGTGCTCCTGGGAATTGGCTGACGAGCTCTGATGTCGATATTAGGCAAATGCAGAACAGCAATGGGTCATTATCCTAACTACGCTCCTCGCCAGATCAGACGCCCTTGAGGATGTGGTGTTGAAACAGCAAACAGACACCGATAGACAGACAGACAGGCGCGCAGACAAACAATTAAAATGAGTTTAAAGACACGCAGATCACCCATTTACTTACTTACTGACAGTCAAACCAAACTGGCGCTATAGAAAGAGAATGAAATCATCAGCACCATGTAATAATAGAAATAGTTCGCTACCAACGGTGCGAGATAAATCGTCGTATTTACATTAAATTACATTACATAAGTGCAAGAAAATAGACTCCATAATATAATAATTATATGTATATAAAAGTGCCTATAA
>JAQFXW010002788.1:0-12641 GCA_034693945.1 Dendrobaena attemsi
CCACCTTAACAGCTGCTCTGCCGTCCTCTGACCTCCTGGAAATCCGACCTCTGACCACCACAAACTTGCCTCTGGACGACCCTTATGATTTGACGAAGCGCGCGAGAATTGGCTGGTGCTTTGCGCTTGGCCTCCCTGAGCGCTCTAGAAGTTTCGAGATTACGATTACGATTATGGTACGTAAACAATACGTCATTAGACGCATTACTCATTGTAAGAATGTTCAATATAATTTAAGCAAGCAATCACAACCCGGCATATAACGCAGTAAGTGATGCAACGCTATATTTTGAATAAATAAATAAATATATTCTAGGTCTACGTTTATCCAGCATAAACACAGACCTACATAAATATAGATAACGAGATTATACGCAGGCTGTGGGTCGCCGAGTAAACCATAAATAAAATTTTCGTGTAGGCCTAATGGTACATACCATATAGGCCTACGCGTATTTTATTCTTTGAAACATTAACGTATTCTAGTTTAGTTTGAGTCGGTCCCTCACTCACAGTTGCCCAGTGTCATCGATGCTATTTTACCCTCGAGCTCTGCCGAACATAGATTAACGGATTATTTAACCAAGTACAGCGGGCACAGTATTCCAAGATCCGAAAATGTAATTTAATTATATCGTCCATAGCACCGGGTTATTAGAGCACTATACACTGAGCAATACATATGTATATATTAGAGCCCTACACTGAGGTCAAGTTGTGTTGCCAATGGGCCTACTGTTTGAACAGCGTATCGGCAAATAATATACTTGCCCGGCCAAGCTTGTCGAAAATCTGTTGTAAAAGCAAGCAATTCGAAGAATTCGTCCTATGTAGGCTACGTAGCCTACAATAAGCTGATAAATCTCTAGTTTAATTTTGCTCTCAATCTAAAGTACACATGACAACTGTAGGCTACTGAATAGCATCGATGACACTGGGCAACTGTGAGTGAGGGACTTACTCAAACGCTGGGCAACTGTGAGTGAGGGACCGACTCAAACGCTGCTTGTCCCAGTAGCTTCGAATCAGTAGCCTGTGATTTAAAAGGCGAGAGCCCTAAACAAATCCTGAAACGTGACCTACAGTACTGACACTGGAGCCTCCTTTGATCGGACGTGGTGAAAAGACTTAGCCCCATGTGGTTCGTGACCTCAATATCGAAGCTACTACATATCTAGATGGCACATCGGTGAGGGCACCACGTACAAGATTTAGACCTACAAACCCCCGGACAACCCCTACCCGACATACCGAGATATTCTACGCCTCACCCCCTTACCCCCCCCCCCCACCAACCAACCCAGACAATTAGAGATCAGATTGTCACGACGTCGTTGGGCAACGGGGGGAGACGGATTCCCTCTGTGTGTCGACCGGCCCCCGTCATGGTCCGTTGCCCAGAGCCACATCGACGATAGTTACATCCATGGCGTGCGTCTATTGTTATGTAGGTCTGGGGTCTCTTTCCTTCTGTTGCTTTCACCGACGGCTTCTGTTTTTTACGAGGTAGAGGAGAGAGAGTTGAAGCGACGGACGATCGAAGTCGTTACTGTAGCTGCAGTCCGGGGCTTCTCTCTGCGGCATAGAGACAGGTAACATTAACCTATTACACTCGTACACGTAAATGCAACGTTTATCTACTGCTGGTATCAGTGTTTAACAACTGCAGGGTCATTCAAAGACGGTAGGTTGTTGTTACACGTTTAGGTCATGCCTACATTTACGAGCCTATGAACGCAAATAGCTTTGGCATACGAAATACCACAGTAACACGAATGAACGCATGCACACCCCTATATAATTATAATTATAAATACATAGATACCAATAATTATATTCATATTAGCTGGCAGGGCCTTTTTAAAGGAATTTTTACAACTGCATAATTCTAGCCCCTAACGACTAGAGGGTCTGGGGGAGCGTCGTAAGCTCCCCCGGACCATCCGACTACAACTCTGGGGTCACAAATGATGCCAAAAAGTGCTGCATACTTAGCGGAGTCTGTGGCTCCGCTCTAGAAACCAACGAAATTTTGATGATTTGATGCCAAAGAGAGTGCATCTTGGTCCCCTATTTACTTCAAATTTGTCACTAATTATTTGGAAAAACGACTCCAAAGATCTTCCACTAGTGCCGCATATCCTCTTGAGAGATATCGACTTAGCGAAACCGGCGAAATTGTGATCATTTTATGTAAAATGGAGTGCATTTTGGGCCCTTATTTAATCCTACTTCCAACCATAAATGGGATTAAAAACGACCCCAACGATTTTCGACTATAGTGTTCCACGTCCTGTTAAGACTTAAGTGATGTCGATCCAGCGGGGTCTAGGGAAAAGCCCCAGAAGCCAAAAGAATTTTGATAATTTGATGCCAAATGATGTACATTTTTGTGCCTTTTTTTACTGGTTTCAAACTGCACAACACAGCTTTACAACTGCACAAATTGGACTTAGATTTGGATTTGTGTACAGCTGCACGCAAAAAAAAAACTTTCAGCTAAAACCCGTCAAAAATGACGTGGCTTATAAGGTCTACACAAAATGCGACTTAAAATGTAAATTTGAAAATAAATCCAATTATCGTGGTCGTTCATTTCACTGATGTTATTTTTGTAAGCCTCGGTATAGTGAATAAAACTGCAAGTAGGTCGTAAAATGTTTGACGGCAAAATGCGAATTGGAAGCAGCACACCTTGCGAATGATGAAGTGAATTGCAGAGCGCTAGTGTCAGACATCGATGGTTATATCGTTACAACGAGAATCGTGGCTTAGAATTCAATTAGGCAAGACAGTCTTTCCATAAACAGACGTACAGCCTATACTTGTAGACAATTTTGGTAGACGTTAAATCTCATGAAAAGACAGCTCGTAAGAGGAAGCATCAAAATGATCTCAGCTTATAATTGAATTTCATCAAATACAGTTATAATCATTATTTCATCATCACATTTCTGCAATTAGGATACACTGATATTATAATGTAAATTAATTATATTGTATCAATAGTTATATTGTGGGGCGTGGTAGTGTAGTGGTGAAGGTCGCCGCCTTGCAACCGAAGGGTTACAGATTCGAATCCCACCAGCCGCGTAAGGACCTTGAGCAAGTCCTTCACTCACGTTTGCTCGTTGCGCTTCGGCGTGTAAACTCTGACACACCTCCTGGCTGTAGTCTGGACCGCCTCTGAGTAGTAGGAGACTTGAAGCGGCGGTATAGAAATGTGTGAATAAATAAATAAGTAAATATACTACATGTACTAGGAAGTAGGCTACATTGGAATCGTTTTATATATCAAATGTGGTTGTATAGTGTGTCATGAGCTGAAATAGCAACGCTGTTGTGCGTTTCATCAAATCAAGTTGTAGTTCCACTACACTACACTACAGTACACTACACTACAGTAGTGCATATGTTTTATTGCGTTGTTTACAATTATTAAGTAACATTTAACTGCATTGAATCAATTACATTAAAGTAATTGTATCAAATGCAGTTGTAGGCTACCGTATACAACCATTCATTCCATTTCCTTTTTTGCAGATTCCTACAGAGAACCAGAGAGACAGAGTTCTACACAGAGAGACAGAGTGCCACAGAGAGGAAGAGAGACAGTGAAAGACAGAGCGAGTGATCGATGGCGTCCGTAACTCGACTGCAGTCAGAGACGTTCAGCCAGAGTCACCTGTTGCGCCACTTCGCCCCAGCCAACCGTCACCTCTTCCCCATCCAGGTCAGAGTCCTCGAATACGACGAACCGGTCACGATCCTCGACCTTCACGAGGTCGTAGAGGGCAGCCAGCTCGTCCTCCACGGCTGGACCCGTCAGCCCAAGGTCCTCGCGGCCTGCGGGCAGCGACGATTCGCCATCCCCCTTTCCTACCAGGGAACGTTCCGCACAGTCGTTCGGACCTTCATAGGATTTCGCGGACTGGAATACTCCTTCCAGACGAAGAAGCGACTGCGCGTCGTCGAGGCGAATCCAAGCTTCGAGGACGGGATACTTCCGGTTCGCGAGGGTGACGTGATCCAGGCGTTCGGAGAGCGAATCGTCCAGGGTCAGGGGAAGGAGTACGTCGCATGCGAGAAGATCGACGGACAGACGGGTGATACGACCCAGGTCTTCCTCTCTGCGTCCCCCGACGGTGACCAGCTAACCTTCGAAGAGGTCATCGACGATCTACCGTCGTCGCCCGAAGAGGGTCCTGACTCCTACACCATCCGGGATCTCGTCGCCGCTGTCTCTGCCGGATCCTCCTTCGACGTAGAACTCGTCCAGCCTGGACCTGATCATCTGGATCCCGATACCGACCTTCCACTTAATTGTCCGATCAGTCTACGCAAGCATGTCATCGAACCAGCCGTCTACGCCAGCGTGGGATCGGCGCTCGCTGCTGCCTTTCACATTCCGATGAGAGCAACCATCTACGTCAGGTGAGAGAAGACCATCGGCCCATAAAGGGCCCTAAGATGTAGCATTGTGGGGCGCGATAGTGTAGTGGTGAAGGTCGCCGCCTTGCGACCGAAAGGTAGCAGGTTCGAATCCCACTCGCCGCTTAAGGACCTTGAGCAAGTTCTTCACTCACAATTGCTCGTTGCGCTTCGGCGTGTAAACTCCGATACACCTGCGGGCTGTAGTCGGGACCGCCTCTGAGTAGTAGGAGACTTGAAGGGGCGGTAAAGAAATGCGTGAATAAATAAAATAAATAAATATAACAATAATAAATTGACACCGTATGATAAGTGGCAGCCGTAATGAATGTCGCATAAATTTCTGCTGCAGGAAGCACAATGCTTTTAATCCTGATCCTCGGGCTCGTCACACTTTCTGGACTCAAGTGTTCGGTCAAGGCTGGACGTACGTTGGATTGTTCACATGCAACCAGATGATGATTCAGCGATACATGTCCGTCGATACTCCGACCAAAGCTCAGGCGTAAGAAGTTTCTTGTTGCCAATAAGTAGTCATTTTAATAGATATAGCCTACTAACTGAGCTATTATCACAGACAACATCCCATTCTTTATTCAGTGAATCAATTAATTAATGTTTTATTATTTATCGATACAAATATCCAGAATAACGACATAACATGAATATAATATTAAAAGGTATTTGTATTCGTTTAAATAAAACAATAGGTCTATACCGTCTACATTGCTGTGTTAGGAGGGCAAAGACTATTTATCAAAACGATGTGCGCTGGCTCCAAACGCGGAGTAGACCCTAGATTAATAGGCCTATATCTGTTTCAATATGTTTTGCAGGTCATTAATTCTTACGTTGGTGACGTTAGTTCCATTGGCTGCTCTCGGGGTTCTTATTGGGCTCGTAATGAACGCAACATATGAAGCCGATGATGTCCGATGTGATCCGCTACCTGCTAAACAGATCAAGTCTGGAGATCAAGTACCACGAACTCTATTGCAATGTTAAACTTTTTCTCAGTATTACTTCTTACATTTGTTTCCACAATCCATTTATTGGTTTGTAAAACAACCAACGCCATCATTCATGCAGGCTATCCGTAAAAGTATAAATATCTTATTGGTTTGATCATATTTTCTACCTCCATAATTGTGCATGTGATGTTGTTTTTGTTGTTAGCTGGTACCATACTTCATAATGCAGTTATTGGGCAATTATCATGGAATACCTGGACTTTTGATTGCTTCCATATTTTCAGCCGCCTTGAGGTAAAAGCAACACCAACAAAACTTTCAAAGGTTAACAGTTAGTATGCACCTGCACGTAGGCCTACTAAGTGAGCATACACGTATGACGTAGGCCCACCGTGCTATTGCCATGTAACTGTTGGTCGAATAGAAGAAACATAATTACTATAATTGGTATTATAAATATCGTTAACATCGTTGTCATCCCATTTTGTATTATTTATCATTACTACCATAATCATCATTGTCATTGTGATACCGGTTATCTGTCAGTGACTTGCAAACGTCGGTTATCAAAGTGTTGATAGTGTGAGCCTCTTTTAGAATAGATACACTGCTTGGGAGTGCCTCTGAGTGGTTTCATTGAATGGCGCCATATGAGCTGTTGAAACGAATAAATAGCTTACATAGTGAGGAAGATACAATGGTGCTGCGCTATTTGTAACAGTCATAAAGTGTTCTCAGCTTCTTAGCACTCTGCCCTTCTGGCATGAATGCCGAGCTTAATTCTGTCTATCATCACCTTCTTCCAAGTCGTCTCATGCAACAGGTGCTTACTTTAATTTCCATTTTACATATATTATTCTTTGTTCGTTGCTTTTCAGTTCAATTGCATCTGTCATAAATGCGCTGGCAGCAGTATTTCTAGAAGACATCATAACTCCGTGTGTTACGGCGACAAGAAAAAAGCCGTTGACCGAGTCAGCGAGAAAGAGGGTTGCTGTGATTGTTGGTGTGTCCACGCATTAGCACTTTTTCTTAGGCCTTAAACACGAAACTCGTACAGGGTCATTCGAGTTTGAAGTGTTAACCGGCAATAGGGTTGTAATATTTGATAGAGGCATTATAGATTTATCTCTTAGTAATATATTTGAAATCGGAACACAGTTTTCCTGAGAAGGTCATGATACGTTTAAACCAATGGACACTACCCTTTGACAAAGAAATCACTGTCCCGGTTTAATAGTCAACGTTCAAAGCGCTAAGGAATAGGTATAAGATAAGTAGATCTAGTCTTGATTTCGAGTTTATCTCGTCAGGTAACTTACCACTGATTAATAAAATTTCCAACACATTTATTCAGAGATTTCTATAGCGCCTCTTCAAGTATGCTGAGTGGGAGTTAACACGCCGATGCGAATCATTTGCAACACCATCTGGAGAACGTAGGCTGAGTCAACTCGTAGGATTTATGTAAAATATTAATATGTATATTCTTCTTACCCGTGTCTTATTCATTATACTAACCCTGTTCTCTCCTCAGCCATTGAGATTGAAGGACTGCAGCGACCTTTGCGTCGCAAAGCTGCGAACTACACGTACAACACACCACGTCTCACAGTCACCTAAACCAATGTAGGATACCTATTTATGTTAAAACTATTTACTTCTTTAGTTAATCACTTGCACAGTTTCTGTATTTAATGGTTCAGTCATAGTCTTTGGTCTGCTAACAATTGCATTATCATACGCTGCTGATCGATTCACAAGTAAACTCGTACAAGCTACAGGAACAATATGGGGAGTGTTGGATGGTCCCCTGGCTGGAATCTTCATTGCAGGGTTTTTCGTACCGTTTAGCAATTCGGCCGTAAGTGAGCTTCCAATTTTTCATGTAAACTTAGATGTAAGATTGTGTCACATGATCACCCACACATATTTTATAGCACTTACAGATTAGACAGAACTTAGCCTAATACGCTTTTACCTATTCTGACCCACTAATGAATTAATTTCACTGGGAATTTTGGATTACTCGTGTAATCGTGCTTCCTTACAAGTCTGAAAACTATAAAGTTGCCTGATGAACTTCAGCCATATAGCCTATATAATTATAGCTATACAATACGTTTGAATTGACTAAAATAATATAGTGTCGCTTACGAAAGAAGACAAGAACTGTTCAGCTAAATTCAGGAAACGCAAACAACCTCGACCAACACTTCCAACGTTTTATACTCTGAGGTCTTGGTAAGAATGACATACGAAAATTTTTAAATCTCTATTATTGTTGGTCAACTTGATTCCTTTATTCAGAAGTCCCTTTTTAATTTGTAGGGAGCAATAACTGGTCTTCTCGGAGGTTTGATCATAGCTCTTTGGATTTCTGTTGGAGGAATGATATATTCGCCACAGGCGCAGACTTTACCTGTCTCCATTTGCAAAGGAAATATTACAGTGTCATTACCCCTATCTACGAACAGGTAATATACTATGGGAGAGCATTTCAATATAAATATATGGTTTCCTTCAGAAACTGTTGCCTACGTTTGATAGGCCTACTATTTTATAACAGAAACAGCAACTTAGCTCTTTTCTTTACGAATTAGGATTGATCATTGACTATAGATTTATAGGATACCCAATTGTCGAGAACATTATTTGCCTGAATTTAGGTATTTCGGAATTATTTTTAACAATATTTTGAAGGCTATGATTATCTGTTTCAATGTTTCAGCTCGGATTGGTTTCCACTTTTGGAACTGTATAATGTGACTTACGGCTGGTACGGCTTCATTGGAATTTTCAGCTCGCTGATTATCAACATTATAGTGTCACTTATTTCAAGTGTAATAATGGAATTATTTGTCCAAAAAGGATGGACTTACGGTAGGTATTTTAATTAAGGCTCGCAACTACTTTTGCAAATGAACCGAGCTATATCTTGCGAGCATGTGTTTCAGACTTTCGGTTTTCAATTACGGATACCTTTATTGTTGAACAGATGAAGAGAGATATATTGTACTATGTTGTCGACTGTTCTCAACGCCAGCTAACCAGAACTCAAGCTGTGCTCATAACTATACTTTGTATCACTGTATAGTCTATAATTATTATTGGTAACTATTGTAAGCTGTTTTATAATGAATGACATGGTTTAGCAATTATCTGCTATCTGCTTGCCTCTTGGTGATAGTGATACAAAAATTCATACAATTGGTTTTTCAGATCGAATACGAAAACTTCCTTCATCGCTCATGTATTCATGTGCAGACAATTTATATTGTTATTGTCCGGAGTCGTGCAAGAAACCATTCCGGTGTGGTGTTGATTATGAGAAATCTGAAATAATAAATGGAGAAGCTGTACAGGTAAGAATACTAATTGTCATGTATAATATATCTATGTATATTTGTTTTAGTAATGTTTAATTTCGGATGACTTGTGTCAGTGTAATGAAACACATGACGACCTTCAAAAGTACAGACTGGCAGATGCTGCTAAAAAGCAGGTTAAACACTGAAACCATGCACAGCATTCAATCACTGTAAGAGTTTTTTTTATCCTTGTCTGAATAATTAAGTTGGTCGCTTAATAGAAACTACTTTGATAAATTTTGTAATTTGTACAATTTTTAGAATGCTATTTCGAATGTTATTTATTTATTTAATTGTGTAGACTTAGGTCTATTTCTCTTGTCCTCCTGTTTATCTAACGTCTTTATTGTTGGAGAGCTTTGTTGTTAAAATAATTTGTATATACTCTCTACACTCTTCATCTGCTACCATCTTCTCCATCGTAATCAATATAAGTATACTGAAGTGTCACGTGAAAGAGTAGAACAATGCTGTCCTTCGTTCCTGCTTTTACCACCTTCGCCAGCTCCGCATGATCCGCTCCTCTCTCTCTCTCGGTTCATGCTCTTCTGACCCTCATCCAGGCTCTAATCTGCACTAGGATTGATTTTGGCAATGCCATCTTTGCAGGCATGTCTGTAACTAACCTCGCTAAGCTCCAGTCTGTCCTGAACTCGGCTGCTCGTCTTGTTAGGGATGTTCCTAAGTTTGACAGCCTCTCCTCTTTTATTAGGAGTACCCTGCACTGGCTCCCTACCCAGCGCATTCAGTTGAAGATTCTTTCTTGAATGAGCATTTGTGTAGCTGAATCCGCCCCTCGGTGTCTCATTGACCTTTGTGTTCCGGTATCCTCGCTCCCGGGTCCTAGCGCCCTGCTCACTCGACTTGCTACTCGTCCCTTTTATGCTCTCTGCCACGGCTCAGGCCTGTAGCTTTGACTTTATTGGTCTTTCAGCCTGGAACCATCTTCCTCTTGCCCAGAGGCAGAAGCTTCTCTTCTTCCGGGTTTCGCCGGCGACTGAAAACTATGCTTTTGCCTCGGTCGGGAGCACCTCTGTTGAGTTCGCTCTGAGAAGCGCTATTTAAATTCAGATTTACAATTACAATTACAAGTCCAGTGAAAACTACCCAATAAACATTACATTGAACCTGTGCTACATGATCAATATTTATAAGCAATAGCTTCAGTTGATCTCAATTGTACAGTTGCTATGCCAGAAAGCTAAGCTATGTTGTTTAATTTAATCTGCTTTCACTGGTTCTTGTACTCATGAGTATGTTATAAAATTGAGACAATGTGCACTGTGCTTTTCTGTTACTGTGATTACTACTTTGTTGTTGTTTTGCTCCTGTGCAATAAAGGGACTTCATATAGGCCTACTTTACAAAGCCACCTTCTCTTTGTGTCTCTGTTCTAAGAACTTTTGCCAGAACAAACTCATTGCTCTAGATCGATGAGTCACTTTCCATGAATTTTCCAAGTTCATACTTGTGTTGTATTATAGTGTGCATTGTTATGTAGGCCTGGATGTCGACATATGCGTAAGTGACATATTATTATTTAGAGTAATTTGTTTGCATAGTTTGCGTGAATATTGGTTAATAATTATATTGTTCTATTGCAGGTTCTGAAGGTAGAAGGAATGGACAATAAGTCTTTCACTGTAGACAGTTTTGACATCGAGAAGAAACAGTTGAACTCTGGCGCAAATAAATTTTAACATATTCTCAATTGTTTTGACTGAAATAATTAATTAATTAATTGAGTAACAAATGCATAAATAAATGGATTGAAATATCTAGACTTATGATTATCATAGGTTGTAGAATTTCATGACAATCAAAATCTATGTTGACGTTCTGTCTGTGTAGAAACTTAAGACGTTTCGTGAGCTTCAAAAATAAATGAAATAATGATTTGGGACTCTTGTAAGTTTATTTGCAATAATAATATATATACTGTACGGTCAAATCTGTAGTAATTGCTTGAATGAGCGTCTTGGAGTAATTTGTGCTTAGGCCTACTAGGCCTACTAAAGATATACTAATATTAATTAACCCACAATAACAATCGACTGCGTTCACCAGCTATGTCAACTGCGCAGTGCGCACTGTCGCTTGTTCGCTTAGTACACGACTTGTTCACTGTCTTCACACTACAATTGCTAGAAGCGCTTCAGCTTGAAAACTCCCATACACCTCTGGGCTGTAGTCGGACCGCCTTTGAGTAGTGGCAGACTTGAAAGGGCGGCATAGAAATAATAAAATAAAAGATATATTAGGGGGTCTATATATATACCGAGAAGAATAATATTCATACACGAGTCGGATACAACTATAAATAAGCTATAGCCCTTCACGTTGCTTTGAAGTCAAGTAGTGTCACACTTTCTAGGTCATTAGACACAGGCTTCACACTGAGGGCCTCAGCTTTAACAGATTCACACATCATTTATATTTATCTACTATGATGTCTACTGAAGTGATTTCCTCAAAACACACACGTCTAATGCAAT
This sequence comes from Dendrobaena attemsi, assembly GCA_034693945.1. Taxonomy (NCBI): domain Eukaryota; kingdom Metazoa; phylum Annelida; class Clitellata; order Crassiclitellata; family Lumbricidae; genus Dendrobaena; species Dendrobaena attemsi. The sequence continues at coordinate 11,269 of JAQFXW010002788.1, forward strand.
AGTTGATCTTGCCTAATGTTGTGGTATAATCCGTATAATTCTCCTATTTTAACTGGCTGTGCCTCCCTGAACCTCAATAAGTCGACCAAAGCGTGACCAGGCTATAGGAGTGACAGGGTTAAATGTAGAATTATTGTTCATTGAGAAACCAAACTTTAAAGGCAATAGCCTACCGTAATTACATAAAACCAGCTGCCTCATTAGAAAAGAACGGAGTTCTGAGAACCTGTAACACACGTCTGTAGTGTTGTGACCTATGGGTTGGTCCGAACCGGACAAGATAGACAGATAGTCAAAACGACAGAACGAGGGTAAGCCAACAATGTCGGGGTTGACACTGCAGTTGGGACAAGTTACCTAATAGACGCAGACTGAGACCGTTAGATCCACAGATTGTGAGTACCGTACATAGAGAAATAGGCATAAAGAGAGGTAGGTCTGCTCATGCATGGAGATGTAGAGAGAAAGAGGGATTAGTGCTGAACATGAAAGATGTTATGCACTCTCGCCAAGTCAACATTGTAATGCGGTTATCTGAACTAATGTAGGCCAATACGGTGTGCTTAATTTCCGATAGAAATTATTGTAGACCTATTCACATAATTATGCTAATTATGCAAACTTAATGTGTTTATCGTCTTTGGTTATTTACCGTCTATTTGCTATTTTGCACTCATCCTAATGAAGTACATATTTTATTCGCACAACGAACGTAACATTAATGTGTTCTCAGCAAGTCAATATAATCTTAATTTTTCTAGCTAGGCGGCTTATGTTTTAATTGCTAGATCTAATGCTGTGTAGACCAGCGGCCTGTTTAAAGATGCAGACATTGGACTTGTGCGTCTTTGCTTTATTATTGTTAATAGTTGTGTTGTTTTTATGATCGTCTCAATACACCGTATAGGGTATAGGTCCTGTCACGCTATCTTAAGAGTATACGGATGATCGCCTATATGGTGATGACCTACTTGAAAGCCTTGGCTGGCAAATGCAAGGCCAGCTCTTTTTCGCTACAACTCGTAAATTTTTCAAGTGGTACTAGCTGCCCCTCCCCGTTGAAACTGCGGATTATGAAGTCAGTCTTCGATTAATTCCTTGTACGTTAGGCTACAGTGTAAGACGCTATAGGCTGCAACTGTAGGTAAATGCAAGAAATGATGATCTGATCACCTAAGAGAGCTTCCGTGACATTCAGGTAGACATAACTATAATAATAATAATAATTAGCCTATTATAATTGACAATTTCGATTTGTAGGCCAAAATTGTCTCTCAGAGTAATCAATAGAAGCTCTCATCTGCTCTGCAATAGGCCTATATTGGTGGCGGCGAAGTGAAGTGCCACGATAACATGTTCACTCGAAAAATAAG
>JAQFXW010002789.1:0-12640 GCA_034693945.1 Dendrobaena attemsi
GTCGGGACCGCCTCTGAATAGTAGAGGACTGCAAGAGGCGGTATAGAAATACACACATACATACATACATACATACACCAACCTATATATATATATATAATATATATGGGTTGAGTCATTCGAGTGTCTCTTATAGATTGTCGTGAAACCACAAGAGCAGCTCACGAAATTCGTTAGCATAATTATATCCACTGGAAACCTTAGGCCCTTATAAGAAAATATAAGCACATAACTGGAGACAATAATTATATTTCTCACTGTAGGCTATTATTATTCCTACCTTCTGCGTTGTTTCTCTCTGCTTCCATTGACCATCATCACATCATCGTTACTACATGTTTCCGAAGATTCCTGCGAATGTCTTTCGGAGGTTCTTCATCGTGTCATCCGGTTCTTCCAGGTCCTTCACGATCGCATCGACCTTGCTCGGTGACGCCGGACCCAGTCCCGCTCCAGACAGTCGCTTCTGCGGAGAAGGCTGCGCTGGCTGCGGCGGCGGCGGCCCCGGCCCCGGGGCCTGGGCCGGAGTAGGTCCTGTCCGCCCTCGACTGAAATAATATACAGATATACATAAATGGACAAAGACAAAGTTCATGAAGACCTAATCGTAACTTTTATTCATACTGCTCTTAACTAAATTAATTTTATAACTTAATTTGTAATTTGCACAGTTGCAATTTTCAGTTTGAAATAGCCTATCATTTGAAGTATTATAGGCTTATTATGGATATGATAAGTAAAAATTATGTTTGTCTCCGACTCTCCGTATCATCTTACTTAAGGCAGAACTTTCTCTTATACTCTGGGATGTCTCCTAGTCCGTATTATATTTTAGCCCGGGTCATAGGGCACATTGCAGCCTACACTAATCTTACAAAAACTTGTCATATTGGACGAGTGATTCAGCTGCATTCATTCATTCAATCATTTATTCACATCGTTGAGATGTTCAATTGTACATTCCTTCGTTCGTTTGAGCCTCTATTCGTACCCGTCGGCTGCAGTTGATGGTCCAGGCGGAAGTTGAGGTTCGACCGGTGGTGGTCGTTGGGGAATTGGCCTCGAAGCCATAGCTGCCCCGGATGGAGATCCTCCGATCCCTACTGACCCTCCACCTCCTCCAGATGCTGACTGCTGCCTGCCGAAGACTCCTTGCTGTTGTTGTTGTTGCTGCTGCTGCTGCTGATGGTGATGGTACTGGGCAGCTGAGGCTTGCGATTGACCAGAGCGATTGGTCAGAGACTGGTCAGCTGGTCCATTGAGGTCGTAATGCATGAGTGCCCCGGCACTTGTCGTCTTACTAAAAGCAGCGCACGATCACACATGGAATCAGACGATTACCCAATCGAGAAAACACGTGTGACCTCTGCATTGAAAATTAAAGTTCCAAAATTTCTCATGCAGAGAACGAAGACGAATCAAAAGATTTTCCTTTCTAGTTTTTCTTTGTCAAAATAATATGCTCGTCTCTTTGACGCAGCGTTTGTGTTATTCCGAGAAGTTTAGGAGATTTGCATAATCACACGACATTTTGTTGATGTACATTGTACATAATACATTCAGTCCTCTGTTTGTTTCTGTGTCTGTCCTCGGTACCTGTCAGCTCATCCTAATTGTATCCCGTTAAGCCATTTGCCGGGTTACCTGATTCCGGTTGTTGTCGAGAGGGGGCGACAGTAGACCTCCATTTTGTTGATGACTAGATCTGCAATTAGTCGACAGTCGTCTCCCTGTGGACCTCCGAGCAGAGACATTGACGAATCGTTAACCTGTTCCAACGAAAACATTGATGATGACGACGACGACGATGATGACGACGACGATGATGTCGACGACGATGATAATGATGATGACGATGTCGTTGATGACGACGACGATGATGTGGACGACGATGATAATGATGATGATGATGACGATGTTGTTGATGAAGACGACGACGACTATGATGATGACTTTCGCCGAATTAGCTTAAACAAATTTTTTCCAGCAATGTCAATAAAATCTCTATGCTAAGATTTATTTTATCGTCAAACGAAACAAAATGTAGTTGAATTAGGTGAGATAGGGTCAGTCCCGGCAGCTATACCGGGTACACTAATATTAGAACTATAGCTATACATCTTTAAAACACACAACTCACAAGCATAATTCTTTCAGTGCTATAGATTCTTACTTTTCGATCAATCGTCAATGGAACTCCGCCACTGCTCGTAAAGTCTGCAGTGCCAGTCCCAAGAACGAAGAAAGGAGGAGGACGACGACGTCACTAATAATCTTTGCTATGTCGGAGTGTCATTAATAGACAACTAGTCAATTACTCACTAATCGTTTGGATCTATTTTGTCAGATAAATATCTGTCGCGTAAATGACCCTTGTTTTCTTGAGATGTAGTTTAACCTGGGACTATAACTATGGATCTATCCTATCGCTGGTGGAATATACCTACACCATCTCCTACATATTAAAATGTGCCGGCGACATAAACCATTATATGGCAGCCATCAGATGTCGCTATGGTCAATATACGACCATCATAAATAATAGCCTACATAAGAAATCAGAGTTACTGCAAGATTGCTGTTGCTCCTTAGAAGAATGTTTTTGACCTCAATGATGAATTCCAGTCCATCTTTGCTTTGAATTGCCTGTACAGCCAACATATCTAGTCCACCAAACAGCTGACTGCACTCATCGACCCAGAATTTATATCTGCAAAGACAACATCGTCATAATTGTCGTCATCACCATCGTCGTCATACTCACAATTCTTATATAGTATCAGTCGTGGATGACTTCCACAACAGTAATGTTGTCGTCACCCCAGGAAACCGACAGAGTCATCAGAAGTACGAGTTCCAAATTATCATCAACAGCAAATATAACCAAGTAACCATGTCATCAATCATCAATGATGTCAACGGCCTTACAGGCCCTTACAACTATTAAGAGAATAGTTATACAGATAGCTTCTTAACAAAAATTGTGCTAGGTCTACATAATTGATATTTAATATAGATTTATCTGAACCAAAAGAGACACTGGTTCTGAATAGCAGGCCCACTTACATAATGTAGAAACTTATATTATGATCGGATAGGTTGTGATTGTGAACATTCAGATAAGCTATAGATCTATCGTGTTATAATATAACACGATAGATCTATAGTCAAATAGTTAATATAGTTAATATTATTAACTCTGATGAGAGTATAAGTCTTAAACCTTTCCGTCATCGGTATTTGCTCCAGCATGGCTGAACCTGTGTTCGCTTTCCAGTTGCCAGACAACGACTTCCGCCTGGTAAAGACAATAAGAACTCTGAACTAACAACTGAAGAAGCAGTGGACACTGTAGTGGCGGTGGGAGCAAGGCCTATGTGTAGACACGAATCTTGCTTTCCTATTAAAGGTGGAGCTGGTGCGAACATTGTAGTCTTAAATTCCTTCGACATTCCTTAAGCAAAGAACTAACGGGGAGAGAGGGCTTAGGAATTCTTAGCAATCGCAATTGATTCTTATAGCGTCCATGAAGACCATGTTCTGGTAGAGGGACCGGTCCGTTCCTAGAAGAACATCCTTCTTGCAAAGGCAGCCTTACACATTTTGATCTTTGTCAGGCTGGATCTTTCATCTTTCAATGTCATGAATCCGGAGTTGTTTGGCTAACTTCATCTATAATAATTATAGAGATACGTTTATACCTGAACACTATAAGCAGTTGAGCAACCTTTGCTATTCATTTGTAGTGAGCACTACAAAGAGGAAGTTGATAATGTAGTGATAAATGATAACCATGATAAATGAAGACCTAAGAGATTATACTTGATGAATGAAAGTTACAGTTTTGTGGTTGTTTATTATCTTTTAGGAGTAGAAGGCCTACACTGTGAGTCGGAAACTTGCATAATGATGAACGTTGATGGAGATATTGAAGATATCAGATGTTGGGTTTGAATAAGATGAATGGTAAAAATAACGAGAAGCAGTCAAGAGGAGGAGGAGGGCATGCTGTTGATGAATAACTGATGATGATGATGATGATGATGAATCACTGATGAGGATGATAATGAAGATGATGATGAATCACTGATGAGGATGATAATGATGATGAATCACTGATGATGATTATGATTATTATTGTACCGATGACGGGTATTACATGAAAGCTTTGTAGTTGTTTCCGATCTTTTGGACGTAGATGTCACACTGAGAGTCGATGAGTAGTTCGGTCGTTGAGTAGCTGTTAGCCACTGCAGCCACGCTGGCGATGTCCTGGAACCCGTAATGGTTCTCCACCTTCACCTGCGACACACACACACACACGCATATCTACTTAAATGTTGGTCTAGTCATAATATTACTGTGAATGCTGATTTATCTAAAGCTCAATTATTTACATTTTGGATAATAACTCTGAGATGCCCGTAACGTCAGAAGAGGAATAGTAATTATACTTATTACTGACACACGTGTTGCATGCATAGGACACCTACCCCACACACGTTAGCCCCCATGCTTTGTTTTAACGTGAAGTGATGCACAGAATGTGCAGAGTGGCAAAGTGAAAAGCGTATGCCACGAAACACCGCTTGTGCAGTGATATCATCTAAAATAAGAAATTGAAATTCGATGAAATTCATAAATATTTAATTATTTCGAATATTGAACAAATAACATAATGTCAATGTCACCCTGTGATCATGTGCAGTGAAAAGTTTTCTTTCAAACATACTCTGTGTGGACCTTATACACAAATCAAATATAAGCACATAAAAACATACATTCATGGCACATCCATGCATATAGTCATACACACACATACATACAAGTACACAGCGAGGAAGGGTTCAGACTAACCTTTCCTGACCCCGAGTGGGCGTGGCCAATCTTGACGACAATCGGAAACTTTGGAGTGACCAGCTGCAACGCAAAGACTGAGTAAGGTCTTATTCTGATTCTGAATAGCGAATTAAAGGCTATAAAGATTATGATGATGATGATGATGATGATGATGATGATGATGATGATGATGATGATGATGATGATGATGATGTCGCTTGAGAATACATGAAATGGATAAAAGTAGACTTGGCGATAGATATGAAACCTTGGAGCAATATATTTTGCTCAGTTTTTCTATCATGTTGTCTAAATTTATAGATATTGTCATCTATACAAATTGATATAAGCCTATTGACCTATAATGCTTTACAAAATTCAAGTAACAACTCAGTTTCTGTTTTATGCATATTAATCGACGCAGCTATTGGTTATAAATGGTTCGAGTGTTTAGTCATTATTGTTGCCGGGCATGAGCGATTCCAATTCCAATCAAGCCTGTCAGTCACATAGGCAAAGCAAGCGACATTTCCAGCAGCCCTATTGAGACGGAGGAGGGACAGCCCTTAATCCGCCGCCACAGAACAAGACGAGGCGAAGGTCAGCTTAGATCAGACTTCTATTATAGTCTAAGACTCGTCTGATCTGATTAAGTCACGAAGAATGCGAATGGCTAGAAATCGATTTGCAGACGAACCATTTCCTTGTAGTTGGGATAATAGGATTGCTCGATCAGAGGAAACTTGTCCTTTCCCAGTCGCTTTTGGATCTGTATGAGATGCGCAAACTGAACAGACACCAACAACACACATTATTACATAATAATTATATTTAATTATATGATTGCTTCATAAATCTATGACATGGCGTTACATCGAGACTGATATAAATTTATACAGTAACGGTTTCAGACGTTTGCAAAATGAGGCAGCGAAACTAGGCTACCCTTCAACCTATAATGGAAGCCTATACCAACTGCACTGACCAGCAATATTCACCAATAGTCAGTCACTTCACCAATCATGCTCACCTGAGAATTTATACAGCACTTTCTTAATAAATCTACTCTACGCTAATCTATAGTTACATTTATAATTATGATGCTGGCTGTCGCTGTGAACAAAACCGCATCTGTTGACAATGAATCCATACAGAACGATCGTCGATACAACTATATTACGTGACGATGTTGACATTGAATACTAGGCTACGTATACTACTATACGTGTTTGACAATCGGTCAAATACACATGCACGCCCGCATACATATCACAGGCCTACACATACACGCATATACATTGTGTGTGGTGTGTGTGTGTAGGTGTGTGTAGGTGTGTATGTGCGCGCCCCCGCGTATGTTTTGGAGTGTTATAGCGGTGGTTTCTGTGCGAATTGAGCGCCTGACTGATCAAAATAAAAGCCAGTTCAAAAGAACAGCAAGACAATCGAAGACCTAAGCTTACTCTATATAGAGACGCTCGGGAATCGGAGAAATACAAAGGGTTTCTGGACAATTAATGGAACGAGGATCCGAAATGTAGAAGACGGAGAAGGACGAAAGAGAAAGCGCGTAGGAGAGGGAGGAAGAAATGAAAACCCAATAAATCGAGGATTGAGGATAGGGAATAAAGAAGGACGTGAGGAATTAGGAGAATGTCAAATGAGGGTAAAGAAGGAAATTGATGGAAGAAGAAGGAGACTGAAAAAAGGATTGAACAAAACGAGAATGGAGTAAAAGAAGATGGAGTAACAGTGGATGGAGAACAGAGAGGGTAACCAACAATATCAGAGATCAGAGCAGGAGGAGAAGAATTGGAAGATCGAGGAACGAAACTAAATTAAAGAACCTCTACATGTATGAGAAGGAGCGGCACACGAGGAGGACTTAAGAAGAGAGCTATGCACATGGAAGAAGACGAAAAGAGAGCGAAGGAAAGACACTCGTCAAATCAGAGGATAAGCCTAAATTTATAGGATGAGGATTAATTGAGGATGCTAACGACATGGGTCTGAGGGAGAATAGGAGGAGGAGGAGGATGACCGAAATCACAAGAATTAGATGGAGTGCAATAAAGAGAAAGAGAGTGAGCAATAGAGACAGACAGACAGAGACACACACAGAAAGAGACGAATAGTATGAAGAGGGCGAGATTACGATCGGATGGGGAAAACAGGACATTATTACTCCGAGAATTAAGGAGAGCATTGCGAGGAACAAGATGAGTGGTATGGGAATGAAGAGGAGAATTAAGAGAATAAGGAAGATAATGACAGAGAATGAGGAGAATTATATCGGTGATGAAGAAACCCATTAACTGAGCGAATAGTCTTCTCGGAATGGATAAAACAATGGGAATTGGATGATATTGAAGCAGATGAACGATTTCAAGGATGGCATATACTGAATGTTTAGAATGGTAAGATACATAGAAGAAGGAATAAAGTGATGCAAATGATGAAAGAGAAGAAGGGGAGGAGAGGAGGAGAGGAGGAGTACAGACGGAGGAGTACAGTGCAGAATCACTCCCAGAAATGGGATACTAGAGTATAGGCTTACATATAAGTCATATAGAAGCAATTAACTTGGCAAAGCAATTAGATCAGAACAAGTGAGACGGATCGGGACTTATAATAATTGAGGCAATGACAGTTGGGTGACAGTAACAGCAGAACAGATAGTGCAGTATATTTATAGCAGCCACATGTATATATATCAATATCATTGTCAATCGACATCGTAATCATAATCATCAGCATTATAATATCGCGACTCTCATCAATCTGTGAAAGAAATCAACTCCACTTTTTCCGTCGTTGGCTTCATTAATACAGTAGCGTAATCGTAGTTATCTGATGTCAGCTTCGTTTCTCCGACCGGTCCTCTCCGTTGCTCAATCTGATCTTCTTGTGCCGCCTGCTCGGACTACTCCTGCTCAGACTCGTGCTTTTGCTAGAGCTGGCCCCTCCTTGTGGAATGGTCCATTGCCTTCTAGATACTGAAAGATCTTCCTCCTGCACTTCCTTTTTTCTCTGCTCTCTGCCTCTATTCCCACTGCTGTCCGCACCTTGAAGTCTCGTCGTCTTCTTCGAAGTCTTCCCTCGAACTGGAAGCGCGTCTGAATAGACCTGCTCTGAAATATGCGCTATATAAAAGTTCCAATACAATAAAAAACATGTTAGCTAGACGGAAGTTGATGCGTATACGCCGTATAGGTCTACTGTTGCTTAATAATGTAGCCGATGTGTGCTGGGAGGCATATCACTTACCACCCATGGTTTGTCGAGGAAGTTGTAGATAGACTGAAGGGAGTTGATGCTTGGAATCGCTCCGTATTGGAGGCCAAGGATTACGTTGCGCCAGTTTTCAGTTGCGTCTCTCACATGTTGTCGCACAAGTACAAAGTCCGGTTGGAAGGACCTGAATATATGTCAAAGGACAACATCACAGTCACGAGATTATGCCAAAGAAATGGGTTCAACTCTTTCACAGTTTCTCATGCTAAATACCCAAATTATGGTATTATGGTGCAATACCTAATCATATCATAAGGCATGTACCACTTCATATCCAAAACCATTCAATCAGAACATAATTCTGTTCCATGTCATGTTGACCACCCTATATTATACACATCTTAAATCCTAGCATCTAAGAAGGAAATTACAGAATTGACCATCCCCACACAACGATAGTTTACTGACGTAGGACTATGTCCTAGTTGTTGATGGCATTTGGCATCAGTCAGGGTAAAGTAGAGAACGCCTCTGACAGGTGTTGCTTTAGAGCGGAGCTATATATATACATCATATAGATTTGTGAGCATGGTGATGTAGCCTAGTTAGCTACATTGGAAGCGCGCCAGCCGTGTGTTTGCATGGACCGGGTTCGCGCCCGATGCCTGCCAACACTCTGAGATTTAACATCTCGGGCTAGCACACGGGCGTGTGTGGAGCAGTGGGATAATAATAATAATAATGATAATAATAATGATAGAGATTTGAGTGCCATAGTTCGTAAGCAGTCGAAAGATATCAACGCAACGATTCAGAAGCACTTGATAGTTGCTCGTGGCGCTTCGGCGTGAAAACTCTAACACTCCTTCGGGCTGTCGTCGGGACCGCCTCTGAGTAGTGGACTTGAAGGGGTGGTATAGAAATGCGTAAGTTAGACAATAAAATAGTGAGCTAGTCAAAGTCTTACGGTTCGAGTATTCGCGGGTCTGATTCAGACCAAAGCCACTGAATTGGAACCTTGAGCAGGTCCGTCACTCACAGTTCTTCTATGAGCTTCGGCGTGTTAACTCCGACACAACTCTGGGCTGTGATCGGGACCGCATCTGAGTAGTAAAGGAATTGAAGATTCTTAATGAAATATATTAGGTAATAAAGAAATAATTGCTGTTACAATTACAAGGACATGTCATACAGCACAGGCTTTTATAGTTATGATACTTATCAGGACTAGAATAATTGTTCCATATTCATAGCAGGTGAGTGACTCTGTGCCTGACCTAATGTTGACCTTGGCATCATTTCGAACATTGCGGATCTCGACTGTGACTCCACTGTGACTGAATGCCGACAGATTTATGTCAGAAAACTGTGCCTACAAGATTCATTGCATTAATGCATATACATATCTGCACACTTAGACCTACTTACTGTTTAGCCGTTCGTTAACTAACGAGCGAAGCATGCACTCGATCTTGATGTGCTGCATGTAATTTTATAGGCTTAGTGCTTAAGTTAGTCTAAATACGGGTATGAGTCAGTAATTTCATATGTAGGCCTCCATTCAAATGAACGTATTATTTTCTACTCTACAAGAATACGCTTGAAGGTCATAGCAATTATTTCAAGATTATAGTTGTCAGCAAGAAAACTGAGAGATATCTTTGAGATTGATTGTGATTGAAGTATAGGCCTATACGCGATTTTGTCTCAGTGTAGAGAAATACTGAAATAACACAGATCTAATAATCACGCGAAGAGTATAACTATGCTCAATTACAGCTCTGAGATCAGTTCATTCTCACTAAAACGTAGCATTTGTTTGTTTGAGAAAAGGAATCAGATAATGTTGCTTCTGCTGCACTTGTAGTTATCAGAGTAATAGGTCTATCATCGAAAATTCGTAATTATAGTCATTATCGGTAAATAAATCACAGTAATTAGGAGACTCGAAACTAATAAGGAACATACCTGTTCTACCCTCAATTCCCAGTCACCGAATACTTTCCGCCCGACAAAATATCTGCTCCTAAAAAGGTAGCAAAGACAATGAGTGCCATGAGAGCATTTTGATCAGGCCTAGGATTCGAGAGCAAGATTAGCCTTAAGCTAATCATTTTAATACCAGCTGCAATTAAAACAATGAGCATCCGACTTTTCAGTCTTAATAATAGTAGGCGGCCTAATTGTAAATGCAGTAGTAATTGTATCAGAGGTTTAACTAGACAGGAAATGTTGCCTGCGCTCACAAATCGAACGGTTGGTCAACCAGAAAGGCTATAATACGGTTTGCGAGTATCCGAATTTTCCAATGAAATGTAACATAAATCGCCGTAATGTTACATAAATTGTATAGTACGGTTACGTGGTTCGTAACAACATGAATTGTCCTAATGTAACAAGAATCGTTATAATGCAATATGACTATAGTCGGTAGTATAGCATGGAATCTTCGTAATACGAGAGTAACAACGAGTCTCGGCGTTTGGTAACCGATGACTCAACTTGAATGCGTTGAAGCTTACTGTAGACCTATTGCAATACTTTGTCATGCCCAACGCCGAGTGACACTTCAACTACGTCAACATTTGCGCATGGAAAAGAAACCCTAGCAAAACTGGGTACATAAGTAATAGATCCATAAACCGAGGACAGATCTACAATCCACACAAAAATAATCACTAATCTCATCTGCTTTGACTTACTTTGACTTAGACCATTTATACATTTATTTAGGCCTATATTTGATCTTTTGTGTATCCTGAGGTGCAATAGGAATGGCGTCGTTCTGTAATTGAATAAGAAGACAGAAATTTTCACGAATCTGGGATCTGCCCTTCGATAACCAACTCTTGCCAGTTATTGATGAGGTTTGGCCTTTGGGGGATAAATTACCTCATGCGCTGTTATGGAAAATGTTAAGTTGGGGCTCAAAGTATTCATTCAACTACAGTGGAGCTACATAAATTATGTATGGGTCCCTTGTGCATCTCGACGACCGAGATTTGAATTGAATTCGGGTGGATGTGTTGTGGTGTAGGACAAATGCAACAGGATTTCTCTTTCTTCAGATTCCAATAATAGCCAAACAATAGCCGCTAATGAAGCCCGCAATGAGACAGACAACTGATCACGACTTCACGAACAAAGAAGAATGTTACTGTCTATGATAACAAATCAACCGTTGACTCATCATTCTAGGCAATCAGTCAGACAGTCAGTCAGACAATCAGTCAGCAATCAGTCAGTCAGTCATACAGTCAGACAGTCAATCAACCAATGAAGAAATCGTTCAGCAAGAAAGCGATCGGTCAGTTAAGTTGCGGTCAGTTAAATCTGCCCGTAAAAAATTACCGGAGCACGTAGGCAGTTCACAATTCATTCCGTCACATTGTAAGCAAGTAATAAGTAAAGTCGCAATAAACTAAGTAGGCCCTAAGCGAGTAGATAAAACAGCAAGAAAATAAGCAAATCATTCAATCATAGATGAGGAAGTCAATCACTCAGAAAGTTATCTGATCGACTCACTTACTAACAGACTAATCATTAAAACAAACAATCCACCAACCACACAAACACCTGTAGCCATTGTTTCTCTTAGACAATCAAGAGGAAGCTTAGTTTAATGGATAAGACGTTCGTACAAAGAATCAAAGAATTATTAAATCTAAGACGGAATTCAGCCTCGATCTTCTTTCGCCAAATAACCAAATAAATGAGAGACGCTGTGGCGTGTTAACTACGACACAGCGTAAGCGTTGTAGTCAGGAGCGCCTCTGAGTGGTAGGACACTTGAAGAGGAGTTATAGAAATCTGAGAATAAATAAAAATGAATCAAAATATTAATGTAATCGATATGGTTACCAGTCGGTGTGTGGTTCATCGATGATGAGCAGGATCTTGCATCGATCCCTCATCGTCGCCGACTGATTCGCCGTCGATGTCCTCTGGCCGAGGGGAGTGGCGTTGACGGCTGCCCGCATCATCCCCTGCACCGCACTGATGGACGGCGACGACGGAGCACTCGTCATCGGAGGTCGCCTGAGATGCGGAGGTTGCTGCTGCTGCTGCTGCTGCTGCTGAGAGGACGGATGCGAACCGTACTGGTCCATCGCCGGATCGCCGGATGCATCCTGCTGGTACTGGAGGTCTTCCTGAAGGTCGCTCGAACTGAATCGACGACGCAGGAAGTTCACTCCAACCGAGAAATTGTCACGGAAACTGGCGTAAGAAATCTTGGCGATTTAACGGCGATCAACCTAGAGAGGAAATGTGGTGACCGGATGTGGGTCACCGGAAGACACTCGCTGCCGCTGACCGGAAGTGAGCGGAAGAGACGGAAGCGCGGACGTCCTAGAGGTGCGTTGAATTCATTGCACACGTGACAGGAATTGTTTACCTTGTGAAGTTCTGATTACCGATGACCAACTGACCTACAACGCAACAACATTTCGTCATGAAATTATAAGGTACTGCCTATATGCTTAAATTCGTATTATAGGCCTATGTATGTATATGCTTGTAGCCTATATGTATTGTTTCCATGTTATATTATATATATATATATTTA
>JAQFXW010002790.1:0-12636 GCA_034693945.1 Dendrobaena attemsi
ATTTCGTGTGTGCTACGTGCGAGAAGCCGTTTCATGGTTCGCGCCATTTTGAGAAGGAAAACAAGGCTTACTGCGAGCTACATTATTACCAGGTAATTGACCAACCCTCAGCAACAAGGCCATAACTGTGCCCCACAAAGTGGTGGTGGACACTGGTGGGTGACCAATCCTCTCCTGCCCTTTTTCTCTCTCTTTCCCTACTACCTGAAACCAAACTGACACCTTCAACATGGAGCCTAGAAGTCGTGGTGACTGTCGCCGCTTCCATTTCAGAAGTGGAGACGGCAAATTGCTACAAAGTTGTGTGTGTGCCTGTAAAATGAATCATGGCTCAAGCTGGGTATGTGCTTATTTATATAGCACCTTCAGTCCTTCACTCTCTGAAGGATGTTGAGGTGTATTTGTTCACGTTATGATTTTATCGTTATTTTTATTAGTGCATTGTTTATGGCGACCTTTGTGTGAATGGCATTGTATTGTCAGTGGTGTGATCTTATGGTTGACACACTATTATAATCAGAACAACAGATTTATATATTGTCTATCGGAAGATTCTTCTTAGTTACCTCATCCGAATCTAACACACGTGGCTACCATAGCAAAGAAATTCAATAAACTAAGACCGGCTGGGACATTAAACAAAGTTTTTGTGAGTTGAATTTGTAGTAACAAGTAGGAGAAGGTTTATTTAATTAGGTAGCCAGGGGTATTAGCAGTTTCAGTTTTCTTAGTCTTGACATATACGAGGGTAGATAGACAGTCTCATCATCTTCCCAACAACCAACGGTGTACATTAGTCTACAAAACATAACATATTTAGGGGTTCTGTATTTTTGTTTCAGCTTCTTGGAAATACTTGCTTTCGATGCAACTCGGTGATTGTTGGAGATGGTAAGCTAACAGTTTGCACTAAGCTCATCAGTCAGTTAAATGTAGCGGTTGCTGCAGTTTTCAAGTGCAGTTAAGCAGTATGTTATGGTGTAGCTTAAGAAAGACATTTTTATTGTCATGCTGTAATTATCTACATATTATAAGGCACCACCACTTAAAGTTGTAGTCTTAGGAACTTGATAACACTGCACACAATGATGTTATAATCTTGTCTTTTCTCTATCGCCATCTAAAATGTTTATATGCTTAGGTGGCCCTCCCTTGCGGGACCACGGGACCTTATGGGTCTCCCTATTTGACACTACAGAACTTACTAAAATGATTACTGCTTCTCTTGTTATAATGTGTGTCAATAAATTGATTTGATTTGAAGTTCGAACTCATAAGTGGTGCTCTCCCAGCCGCAACCATTGAAATGCCAGTCAAATAAAACAGACTTTGAGTGCTTGTGAAACTTTAAAAGGGAGAAACTGAGGTCACAACCAGTGGCGTAGCTAGGGTCTTTTGCGCCCGGGGACAATCGCCCCTATCCTCCAAAAAACTGATGACCTTTCTTTCTTTTGTTAGTCATCGCCTTTATTTTTGAAATTTATGCCACTTTTATCGGCAAAATCGTGAAAAAATGATCAGATTTATGCCATTTCCGGAAAAACTCGCTTACATTCTCCCGATTTTGCGCCCCCCAGCCCTGCGCCCGGGAACAACTGTCCCCCCTTGCCCTCCCCTAGCTACGCCACTGGTCACAACAGTCGGGCCTGACATGTTCTGTTGCTGTATAAATATGAGGCTGGACAGCGAGGAGTTCATGAATAGAGCAGCTGACCAAGTTTCTATCACCTGCACTTCAAGCTCCTAAGACTGCAGTGCGATAGTCCCTAAGCAGAGTCAATTTGCACATGTAAAATGTATGGAGGTCTTAAGCTGAATAAGCTGTCGGATAGCGAACCAGTGAAATTATCCTACAGGTCATTATCGTTACGAAAAGTATTTATTTCCTTGTGCTGATGTGCAGATTGCAGAAACAACAATAAAGTGATGAATAAACTGAAATGTTGAATGAATCAAGTGAGCCTATGCCATTAGGCTAGAGCCAAACTGAATTAGAACTTTTGCAAGGTTTTAAAATTGTCACAGCTAGTCAACCAGGCATCACAATAGGCATGGTTTTTGCAGGCTTTCTATACAATACAATACAACTACCTAAGCACATGTACCGCGCTTTAACTAGACAAGTCTTGCACGAAAGCGCGCAGCCTTTGATGTTATCACGAAGGTGTTATGTCGGTAGCAGTCTCCGCCCATTTAGAAAAGTCAACGACGTTGAACTCATCGCAAACACGGTAGAGACAGCGACGGTTTCTAGTTCAATAGTGATGGTCGACTTTGGTTCAGAATCCAAGGCAGCATCGTATACGCGGAGAACGGCGACGGTAGCAGAGACTCCACTTCGCCGCAATATTATTATGGGATTATTATGGGATATTAAAGGTTTTCCGGTTGCCCTTGCTGATTGATTTTGCCATTTCGTGTTTCAGTGGCCGGTGCTTTCAACAAAGTATGGTGTGTCGATCATTTTTCGTGTGCCTTATGTGACCAAAAGTTCAGCAAGAAGTGAGATTTCTTATCTTGGACTTTTATTTACTATCTAAAAGTTTTTTCGGTGCTATACTTTTGCACCGTGAGATTTACATTCTTCTACAAAATTATATTGCAATGTCGGGTGAGATGCCTACCTACAGCTGAGGTTGTTGAAGATCAAGTTTTCCTGACGTAGAATTCATAGTACTGTAGTTTGATATTTCCTTTCCAAAGTCCTACATGCATAACATTTCGGTGGAAGGGTGAACATAAAAGTTTTTGATTGGCACTGATTATTGCCTGGTGATGCAACGCCATCAGTAGAGAAGAACCACCTAGGGTGCTACGCAAGATTAACAGGCTCATTAGGAAACGTGAAAGTGCTGACTAATGTAGGAGACACAGGTGTTGGAAGGACACCTAAGGGTGAAAGTGACCAATTAATAGATCACCGGCTTCCTTACTTTGCTGGGAAAGGATCAAGAAACCTCAAAAAACGAAGCCTCGTCATCGCAAAATGCATAACAGAGGAGAAAGAAGAAACAGTCTGATATTAAAATCTCTGAAATAATGTGAAGTTTCATTGCTGTAGCACTTGCAAATAAGTTACTGCTTTGCACTTAGTTTTAAGGTAGTGCTTTAGAAATTTGGACGTTACGATTACTGCAAGAGGCAAGGTGTGTTTGAATACTGTGTTTGATAGTGTGCCTAGATGTGATAGGGTTTAACTTCAGTGTGGTATGTATTTTACAGTAATGCAGAGAAAGTCTTATTCTCCTTAATGACGTCAGATTTTGCAAATTGAGCATTTTACTTTTTCAGCACCAAGTTTAACAACTTTGACGACAGGCCAGTCTGTAAAAGATGTTTCAAGAAACTGCCGTCTGAGCTGATAAAGCGATTCGAGAAAGAGAATAAACGACTCGAGAAAGAGAATAAACGACTCAGTGAAAGGCTCGAGAAAGAGTTTAAACAACCAAACAAGAAAAAGTAATATGACATTAATTTCGAGAAAATTCTTTATTTTTAAAGAACATTTTTTATACCGGGGGTCATAGATTTATTTTTGAGGAAAATCTATAGTTTTTAACAAAATTCTTGATACCAGGATCATCGATATACTTTGAAGGAAAATATTAGTGAATAGATTTGAATGTAAAAACAGAAGTTTGTGTTTAGTATAATCTGTTCCAAAAGGCTGATTTCTGTGTTTTTTTCCAGCTGCAGCTTTGGATTTACATTCATTGCTCTCTAAACTAAATACATGATTAGTTAAGGATAATTGTAAGTTTGGGATTATGTTCAACACAGGGAAATTGTGGCAGGCTGCGATGTATGTATTATCACATAAGGTGAGGTCAAGTCAAACTTGTTTGGGTTGTGTCAGTGCAAAATTGCAGAAAGCTGAGTAGGCCTACCCTACCGTACACAGGATTTCCTTGATTCTTGATGATCATTTGAGAACTTGGGGCGTCTAATCACGTTGACTAGAAAGTGTGTTTAAGGGGATTTTGTCAATAAACATCTGAAATAATTGAGTGACTTTCTCTCAGGTTTATTTGGCTGTTGATGTCTCCATTACGCTTGTCAGATTTTGGTTGGTGTTTTCGTTCTGCAGTTGTTAAGGTGCTAATAAGCTTTAAGACTTTTCTATATTTATGAGGCTTTTCACGCTAGGAGTGACTTTGATTAATTTAGGCTGTACGGGAAGAGGCGCTTTTGAAGTCTATACTCCATTTAAGTACATTATATTGTGTTTTTGGATTTGGTTTCTGGAGTTTAGATCTGATTGTGATCATTTTTGTATTGCTGTATTTTTCTACTGAATAGATGTGGCATCAACTTCTAACAGTTACAGTATGCAAATTCGGGGAAATTAATTTCTAAATTCCAATATAATCATTGTTCGTGCACTCCGTTACTAATGCAACTCAAAATTTATTCTTGCGATAGGTAAGCGTTGATAGTTAGTATAGTCTCAGAGTACATCATGAGAGGTCTGCATTTCTTCTAGTCCAAAAAAAGTTAGTGTATGTATGCCTATTTTTTTTGTGGCATGCAATTTTTATGCGTGTACATAGGCATCTTAGACCATCATAAAGGTCAAAGGCTGAAGATCATTTTTTATTGTTTCTGCAGAACTATTTCAGTGACAATCCAGATTTTGATATACATGTATGTATGTCTATCTATGTTAAAAGCATCTTTGAAGAACCTCAAAAAAACGCTTAACATGGCAATATAGCAGGTCTGAAAGAGTCCATCTTAAAGATAGCTCAGAAAATCGGTCTGTGACGAAGTAGTTCATATTATACTTTGATGACGTAAGTAATAGGACTGTCGGATTCAATGGACTGATTCGATGCATGAGGAAGCACAGTGTTCCTGCATTGTCATAATATAAGGCATTGAACCAGAAGCATAATCTGTTAGGATAATGGACAATATAGTGGTATTAAAGAGTGTAAGCATAGGCGTAATTTGTGGGGGGTACAAGGGGTACATGTACCCCCACTTTTTGAAGTGGGGGTACTGTACCCCCACCTTATCAAGCAAAAGATAATAAAACGTCATTCCATATTGTTCAATTGTATTTTTTGGAGCTTTCTGATGTAGAATATGCCCCAAATGAAGCAATTTTATTATACCCAACTTTTTAAACAAAAGTAAATTTGGAGAATACATTGTACCCCACTTTTAGACCATAGTAATCTCGGATAATAAATTTGTACCCCCACTTTTCAGACCAAAGTTACACCCCTGAGTGTAAGATCTGGTTTCTCTTTCCACAACCCTTGATTCTGTCTTCCTTCGCTAGGTGGCATCTGTAAAGTAAGACGTAGAATTGATGGGCGCCTTTTATGGCTGCCTGACAATAAAAGTCAACTTCTGTAATGACTTGTGACCATCTGTTAATACTATACCTCTAATCGCGTTCATTTTGTCAGTTTTGAATGTCAATAAATGAAGATTATTATTCTAAACTTGTTAGATCTGCTAGATAACTGCTTTCCAGTGGGTTTGAGAGCTCAATAGGTAATGTGTAAATATTCAAATCAATACTTATTCCAGTACGTGCTGTAAATCTTGCTCATCTTTCTTGTAATTTACATTGTACAGATCGTTATTTTTTACTCCTGTGTGAGCGTTGATCTCTGCTACATCAACTCCCTCAAAGTTTTGCTTCTCAAAGCCATTAACCGAGCAGCCAGGGTCGATCTCTGGCACTTTTTTTAATTTGAACTCGTTCACCTGACCAATGAGATCTAGATTTTAAGACATCAGAGAAGGTAATGACTTGTGACCAATGAGGTGAATGTATTCACTAGAGAGAGTATGACCTATCTACTCTGCAGTCATTTTTGAAGCGACCATAAGCCCACACGTCTAATGATAGATTCCATAGATTTAGTAATTCGTGATGTCATAACACAGTCATGTATTTATTTAAATTATGTTGCAAGAAGGCTGATTGGTTAAGAGCAGTGGCATGATAACGTGCTATTTAAATGAGGATAGGCCTACTAGAGAGCTGATTGGACAAAGCGAGGTCACGTGGTCTTAAAGATAGGCCATACTCTCTCTAGTCTCTAGTGAATACTTCACCTGCTTGCTTGTGACTATCTGTTAATACTATGTACCTCTTAATAACTATAATCACCATAATTTTATACTGTTAGATTTTAGACTTTGAGTTCCACCTCTAGATGAGCAAGCAAGCAATTTAGCCACTCCAACTGAAACTTCATTATATTTTCTGAAACATTTACTGTATTTGTTTAATTAAGACGACATAACAGTTATGCAGATATTAAATTTAGAAACATCTATTACTGCATGCACTGTCATTTATTAGTGGACTGCAAAGGAAAATGTTTTATTTGGTTTTTGCAGTAATTGACATTTAATTTATGTTTCCCTATGCTTGTTTCAGTATGTCTACTTAACTAAATGTTCCACGACATGTAAACTGACTGTGATGTAGTTGGGTAATCAACAATACACGTAATATCTCTGTACGCTCCATTGAGCAACCATTGCTAGCAGCTGCTGTACATAAAATAATTCTGATATCTTGAACTGAACGTTTTAAAATTTAGACCTCACTCGGTTGAAAATCCTTTCTGAAATTTCTGCTCCAGCTGCACCTCGGCCAACTCAGTTGCAGTGAGTAAGTACACTGTTGGTGGGAAGATTGGACAGCAGGGGAGAAGACTAGCCAATCAGCCTCGCACGTTGGGGCTTAGAACATGAATTGACTCTTCTTCTTTTTGTCAGACTTTTTAATTTGGCTGTTGCAGCAAGTTTTGAGATTAATCTGTAAAAGATGAATGCAGTTATAACAAAGAAAATCAGGTTTGCTTTATTAAACAACAAAAATAATGTTTGCTAAAATTAATATTGACTGTTATACGTTAAAGGCCACATGTTCAACACTTTGACACAGTAATAGCGATAGTTAATAAAGTTAAATTGCCGAGTTTTCATTCCCACCATTCACACACTGGATTGTGCACTCAATATTATGATCTGCTAAACACACCAGTTATAATTTTATAAATGTTGTATTATTTCGAGATGAAAAGCAATAACCGGTTTGCTTTCAATTGGATGAACTTATAAACGGTTTGCTTTCAATTGGATGAACTTCTATCTTACAGCGTTAATCAACCATTAGTGTTGAGCTTCCCATTTTGAGTAGTTCTTTACCTGCCTTTCATGGCGTGATGTTATTGTCACAAACCAATCTTGTTATTAAGGCATCGTACACAGCAAAAAATGTGAATGCCACAAAATGGTAAGAAGCCAGGATCTCAAATGATAATTTTTCTCTAGAAGCAGATATCTAGCATATATTAAAACATTTAATAATATCCTGGGCACGTTATAAGTCTCGACACTCAGTTCAAACGGTCCCAGACTCGAATGTGCGTATAGATGTCGAAAGCTTGGTCCAAGTCTACAGTTTGTAGTCCTGTTTGCTCTTGCGTTATCCCAAACAGTGTATAGCTGGGCGATTCATGCTGGAGGTCTGGTGTGAAAAACTCCATGATGTCTGGTGGCTTGCTGACCAAATCCTGAAAAAAAGTTAAACCCAAATTAAAAATTCAGGTTGGATTTTTTAAATTACATGTAGCACTGTGGCTAGTACGCTGAATTAGTTGGAATTGGAACCTTGCTGGGCTAGCACTTCATCTCATCTCATCTCTGTTTTTCATGGCCTTATAAACCACAGAAAATTCTTTTATCCATTGCTGAGCTGGTAATGTGATGGCCTCTGTGAGCCATGGATGCTCCGCTCGCTCTGCTTGACTTACTTCGAATTGCCTTCTTTTAATTCTTCAAAACAGTTTTATATGGTTGGGAGTTGGTAGACAGTTGTTCACTGTTGATCTGGGTCCTGTTCACAGGCCTTCCGACATCTCGTTCTTTAGCCGTAGGCCTTAACTGTATGTGGCAAACATTATGATGCAAAGAAAATTAAGTTGCTAACATTTCACACCTATAACTGCTACTACTTGGGGTATGGAGAGCCTGCATACATTTCTTAACTGGGGTGAACACCTCCAGCAGTGATATTTTCATTAACGAGAATAGGAATTTGAACGAAAATTTGAATTCCGATAACTAGAATAAGAAAGAAAATTGGGAATTATTTTGAGAACGAGAACTGAAATGCAATCAAAAGAACGGAAATAGGAATGGAAATAGGAATTATTTCAGAATGGAAATTATTAAACTTACGATTATTTTTGCGTCACACTACGACAGTAAGTAAAGGAGACGGTCATCAGATATCGATGGCGAAAGCCGGTAGCACCTTAGCACATTGATGATCTCTGGGCTATGGGATCTTTGATATCCAATATTATCCCACTATATAATTATTATCTTTATTTCAACTTCCGGTCTTTCAAAAACATTTCAAAGTTTAACAGACTATATAAAATTACAATGATTACTGTATAATTTGTATTGCGAAAATGAGTCCAACGCGAATGTTAGCGGCCCGTCAGAAAGCCTTTGTGGACATTTTTGTCTAGCCGTTGTTGATCAGCCTCGCTCGAGATCTGTTTCGATAAATGACCAAACACTGGACCCCAAATTCAAATTAGGCCTACTGGGCAAGTTTTAAAAGTTCTGCTGGATTTCAGATATGCAAGAATAATATTTCTGAAATATTACCGCAACACAAAATCGCTGTACCTCTACCTTTAGGCCTACACGAAAGCCGGCTGAATATAGGCTGCCGGAGTTGTGTTTAAAATGGAACTAATTTTACTTAAGAAATCGAACAGAAACTTTTAACTTGAACTAGAACTGAAATTATTTGAGAAATTGAATTAGAACTGAAATAAGAATTATTTTGAGAACGAGAATAGAATTAGAACTGAAATGCAGTTAAGAGAACGGAAATAGGAATAGAAATTATATTCAGAACTGAAATATCACTGACCTCCAGTGACATTTTCTAGCTGCACCCCTGTCGTCTACACTCTACAACTGCTACTTGATCGTGTTTCAGTGATTTTAGGGCAACGGTTCTCAAAAGACTCAGATACCACTAATAAATATTTTTCTCTGGGTCACAGAACACCAAAAAACTTTCTACCGCTGGTGACACTGACTACTATGCGACTGTATAAATTTTTAACAATTTAACCTTTGATTTTAGTCATAAATATTCGCATGTTATAAGTTTATGCTGTCGGTAGCCATTGAAATGAAGAAATATAAAACATTGACACTGAAATGTTTTTCTTAAATTGAAATATATAAATCTTAGGACCTACTTCCGGACTACTTGGCAGATGGTCGCAGACCACTGGTGGTTTCTGTTGATCAGCCTCGCTCGAAATCTGTTTCGATAAATGACCAAACACTGGACCCCAAATTCAAATTAGGCCTACTGGGCAAGTTTTAAAAGTTCTGCTGGATTTCACAGGTAATCACCATAGATTACCACCTAATTGGGGTACTTTTGAGAATGCTATAATTCTGAATTTCACCCAGAAACCAAGCATTTGTCTTTACCTCTGGTCTAACTCGATCACCGCTTTCCGGTTTGGCCTTGGCCTGCTGGGCTTCTGCGACTCGATTGAGAAGTTCTTCCTCTTGCACATCAAGGCTCAACAGGTTATTGTAGAGAGTTGACTCCGGATTCAGCTTGGCATATGCCTAAAATGGTGTCATCACAATACATCATGCATGTAATATCTCAGAAAAGCACTATTGTGGCCACATTTAGCATTTGAAAAAATCCTATAGGAGAATCTTCAGAATAGGATGGACTCAAACGATTACCGACGAGGAGTTATACAAAAGCGTAGAAAAAGACAGAGAACCTCATGCATAAGATCATCCAGCATAAACTGAGACTCTTTGGTCATATCTGTAGAATGAAGGATGACAGAAAGATCAAAGCTTTGGTATTTGGCATAATGGAGGGCGATAATAGACGAGGCAGACCACACCGAGACTGGAAGGATGACATCGAAGAATGGTGTAGAGCCAACCTGCAAGAATTGGGGCATACAGCCCAGGACAGGCTGAGATGGAAAAACATTGTGAAAAAGGCATCGGACACCTACGGGCGATGAGCCCACGGTTATTGAATGAATGATTTATTCAATTGCTTGTATCATTTCATGCTCAACTTTAAAGAAATCTGATTTGACCTAATAGCATCTTGGCTTTGGTGTACCCTAGATTCACACCCTGTGTTTTAGACATTGTTTTAACATTTAATAATAATTAATTTTCCTAGATGAAGCACACCTCTTTGTTCCGACTGCATCTATTTCATCAATGAAGACAATTGATGGTGCATGTTCTTCAGCAACTCGAAAGAGCTCACGAACAAGCTTTGGACCATCTCCCTGAAAGGAAAGTGCAAGCAGAATGATTTTTCTTTTACATTAATTTTCCAAATTGTCCTGATGTATACAGGATCCCTCAGGGACATATCTACCATTTAAGATAAAAAAAAGTCTTAAATGGCCGTATTTGTCTATTCTCTTGTTGTTAAATATTTTTTCATTAAACTGGATACCAACATTTGTATAATTTACATAAAGTGGGACCGTAGCTTAGTTGAGAGAGCGGTTGGTCGATAAGCTGAGTAGTGATCTGGCAGCATGGGATCGATTCCTGACCAGAGCAATAATTTATTTTAAGATTCTGTTAACTGCCTAAGGCGCTTTCTGTTGTGAGATTTGTCTCATGTCAGTCAGAAAATAAGATCACCCACCCCCACTTCTGAGTTGGTCGTACCAGGAGTGTTCCAGCACTTAGGCCGGTAATTTAAGTCGAACCTGCTGTCAAGCCAACCTGCGTGTCGTGCTATGCGGGCGATATTTCGTATAACTTGTACTTGTAAACACAGTGCAGTTTGTCATTGTGGTGTTTAATACATGAAGATATTATCATTGAAATGCCAAACTCAATTCTAAAATCTCAACACTCAAATAATTTCTTGTGAATATGACAACGTACCAGGTACTTCTGTATGAGTTCAGAACCAACAACTCTTAGAAAAGTGGCTGAAGTCTGATTGGCAACTGCTTTTGCCAAAAGTGTCTTGCCTGTCAAATAGAAGAAAAAACAGAAAGAAGTAACAACAGCTGTAAAAGAGCGTTTATCATGGCCTCGGTTATGAAGTTAAATTTATGTCATATTGTTCGATTTCTCTATCATTTCAGCAGATCATTTCGCCCAAACATGAAATTTGCTGTTCAAGCTGGAGTTAGCATTTGCGAAGTCTGTTTCATTCTTTGCTGATGCTGTGGATTGACGGTATTTTCAACACATGGCCTTGGTTCCTTGGCCAATGTGATCCTGTGATAAGGAGGAATGGGCTTTTTGGTGCTTGGTTGAGTGTAGGATATAAGGAATGTTTATATCCGTCTGCAGCACAGAATTGTTTGTCTTGGCAAAGGAGCAATGCTGGTCATTGGTCAGTTTGTTCTTCATCAGCTGATCGCTAGGCAATGAACGCCTGTTCAACATATCGTGCATGCAAAAGTACATGGGATAATCATAAATTGTATAAATTTCTAATAATAAAGGACTTCAGCTGTAATTGTCCTGTTAAAGCTACCATTCATAAATACTTCATAATTAAAGTAGTTTCGTCCAGAGACTCCGAACCTGACATCATCCGTCAACTATGTATGGGAATCTTAAGGTGTGTGGGTACTTGAGTGGTGGTGATGCAAATAGCAGAGTCGCCGTCTTGCGTTCGAAGGGTCGCGGGTTCGATTCCCACCCAAGCCGCTGCATAGGAACCTTGGGCAAGTCCTTCACTCACAGTTGCTCAAGGTGCTTCAGCATGTCAACTGCGACACACCTGCGGGCTGTAATCGGGAGCACCTCGGAATAGTAATGGACTGTAAGAGGCAGTATACAAACACACATAGTGTCAAATACATACTCTATTGGAGACTCTTCTAGGTTTCTGCACATTGCCTTGCTTGAATATGACAAATTCATTTACTCAATTGTTGTTCTTATTGTTTATTGAACAAACAGTTTCTCAATTCGAAACAGGTTCACACAGTGAATTAACAAGTGCTGGTTTTAGCAGGGCAATCCGAAAGGGTCAAAGACCTGCTAAGCCTACGGCCTGGATTACCTGCTCACATAAACAGCTATCAAGAGATCAGTATCAAATGGAGCAAAACATTTCACATTAAAACATATCAATACAACTCTAAAAGCAAAACATAATAACATTCATAATCAATTAAATGAGCAATATAATTTTATATAATCACAATAATGAACAAGTTAGCTTAACCCTTTCACTTGCCTTATTTCTTTACTATTATACGCACGTCATAAATATATAAGCCATTAGTCATACATAGGTAGTGTATACAATTACATACATACATACATAAATACATACATACATTATACATGCATGCATACATACATACATACATATATAAATACATACATCATGCATGCATACATACATGCATACACGATGCAATAAATACGTCATTCATAGGCCCGCGTCATGCATACACAAGTCATACATACATCATTCACATAAAAATACATACAATATATACATACATGCATTCATACATAGGTACATGCATACGTACATACATACATACATACATACCCACCCGTTGTCATCTTCATCAGAATCCACAG
>JAQFXW010002791.1:0-12634 GCA_034693945.1 Dendrobaena attemsi
CCATTGGCGACTGGCGACGGCCTGGGGGGAGCGGAGGGATGGATGTCAATGGGAAATGGAAACCTATATGAGAGGCTGGTAAAGGGGAGTGGGAGAAGGGGGCAGAAGGGTCCGTATGCACTTCATCGGATGGAATATTGTTCATCTTCATGAGATGAATGAATGACAAAATGGCTGTCTGTCCTCTCCTCTATATCTATCGATGTCTGTGTCCACATTAACACACAACGCCACATCGACCGCAGCCGTCGTCTTGTGAGCTATATATGCAACGGCGCTATATAAGTATTTAGACTATAATCGTAGACTCCATTTGATGAAGCGCCGTCTGCTCAGACCTTGACAGATTGCCTCAGGAGTGGTGGGAGATGCGACTGAATAGTAGTCGCCATGTTTTCTCGTCTCATATCATCTTATGTGAATACGATTTGCAATCGTGTGATGAGTTGCTATGATTGAATAACAAGTGGAATAACAGATGATAAATGTGCGAGAAATGAGTGCTTGCATGTAATATGAATTGTGTGTAAGCACGAAAGTAAGTTACTAGGCAAGCATATCTATAATTTGTATAGGCCTAGTATCCTATACATGTAGGCCGATGTATGTTTGTGAGCTACAGTTTATGTATGAATGTATGAATGAATAGCTAACAAGCTAACACACAAATATCCATAATGATATGCAAATGAAGTGTAGGCATATAGAAGTCACAAGGAAGCGAACAGCGTGGGATATACAAATATAAATACAGATAGAAAGACACGCAGATATGCATACATAGGCTATATGCATACATAAATACATACATTGATTACATACATACATACATACATTCATACATACATACATACATACATACTTACACACATACATACATACATGAAGATAAATAGGCCTACTTATACGTACCAAAATATAAACATGTATAAGTCTTATATATATATATATAATTAATATATATATTTACACACAGAAAGAAACAAAACATACGAATAAATGCTAAATAAAGAGCAAATAACAATAATAAACGGCATTCACTGACCGAAACATATCGACATCTTGCATAGAACAAGTGTAGTGCTGTCATCATTTCCCAGTCAACCGTGCGCTACATAAATTCACCGTCCCTCTCTTCCTCCTCCTCCTCCTCCACATCCTCCTCCCTTCGTCTCGGTGCAAATCACGTGGTTTAATTTACAGCAGAATTGTGCTGAGCTGAGATGATGATAGGTCTCATGCGGTTAGCGTCAAATACAAGGGCCAGGTAAATAGGTCGACGTGCTGCCTGAGCGCTCAATGTACACACATGAACATGTACATGTGTACATAATTATGTCCTTTCCTGTCTAATCGCATTACTATCTGAAATTAGGATGCTTCCCTCTTGCTAAAGACCATTCGTCGTATTATGCACTTGATGCACATGCATACGATGTACACTGTGTACACTGTGTACACTGTGGTACACCCGAATGACAGTATATACATGTACGATTGTACGTATACAATTATACACACTACATACATGCACACTTTTACGTACAATTAGCCTACATAAATAAATATAAGGACCAAATATGCACATAATACGTTTTATATACACTTATATACACGTATGTATAATGCTATATAGCCTACATTAATATACTACGTCGTCGTAATACGTGCAATCGTGCATCACGGTGTAGGCCTATGCATGTGGACCTGCTCTGCTGCTCAGATATTTATATGTGTGCACATGATTGCTGTCTGCAACAATTTTCCGAATTATATTTAGTCTAGTATTTACAAGTTGATGTGTACATAAATAAGTATAATTATGTGCTGTGTGTGTGTATGGATGACCTGAATAGAGGTCAAGGCAGGAAAGACGCTTCCTGCTAAATCACACAGAACTAGACATTATTTTTGCTACTTTACAAAGAGAGTGAGAAACATTTTGTCAATGAAACTCGAACACGGTATTATTTATAACTAGACTATATTGCCCGTTCAAAGACGGTTTGAAACAATGTCGAAAGCAATTTGCAAACCTTTTCGTATGCATGGATATTGTGCTATGGAACAAATGTTACTCTACTGTTGGATTTACACGAGTTATTTCGGGTTTGACTCTGACTGACAGTGCTCGTTCTAACTGTGTTTTCTAGTCTTAGTGTTCTTGTTCTGAGTTCTTCATGGCTGTCGGTTTTTTGTTGTTGAAATATTGTGAAAAGAGTTATTTCGACTGATATGGTAATTATACGTTTTATTATCAGTGGAGATTTATTTTCTGTAGGTTTGTGCTGTCAAATCTAACACCTACAGCCTGCCGTGACCGGCCTGTGCATGTCTGTGTGCTCCACATCATTACACCTTGATGCAATGGTCCACTATGTCACTTGTGTCGTGGCGTTTGTGAATTTCAATCGTCTTGATCTTTCACTGCCAGAGTATTGACACCCATCTGGCAAACCTCCCTCTTTTGTCCGGGCTTAGGACCGGCACAGGGAAGTTGTTGGTCCCCTGTGGCGGAGGATGGATACAGTTTAACGTCATACCCAGGACACACATACTGAAACTCTGCTGTTTCCTCTTATGCATGAATCAGTTTAGTTTTGTAAAATATCGCAGTTTGTAGTGCATAACACAGTTTCTTTTACAGTATACTAGATGCACTGCAATTGCTTGCACATTCTTCAAGAATGAAGTACAAAAGCAAACAACTACATATTCCACGCCCTTTGAGATATTTAAAATAGCCGTAATGAACAGTCATGACATACATGTATTATACATTACAATGTATCAGAATTTCAACACCAAAGGGAAAAAGACAGAAGATAGACAGAAGGTACAAAGAGCAAGACACACAGATGCACAAATTGAGCACAAAAAACAGCAGAAATTTCGTGTTCCTTATTCACCTCAATTTCTGGTTTTGCCATGGGAGCTATCACTTTCTCACATTTTCTTCTGCGTCGCTTTCTAGTCGTTTCATTCATGAGGCGTGAAAGTTGAGGTGAAAGAGAACTCGGTTTAATCAGATATCTTCAAAGGAAAAGACAACAGCGTGCTTTAACATAACAAGATACATAACAACTCTGTTTCAGAGAATTACATCTGAAATCTGCAATGTTCTTCCAAAAGTTTCACAAAAATCAATGGTCCAGTAGAGTAAATGGCAGTTGTCAAGGTTATTGGAACTCCTATGAACCCATGCAGCAGCATCCACTCAATCACAAGTGCAAAAATTGAATTTAACACTTGTCAGATCCATGACTGTAATCATGTCAGCAGAAATGCAGAGCTAACAATACTCATGGTAGATCTTGTAAGGAACCTTAGCTTAAACTAACTAAAATGAATGAGTTGAGCAAGAATACAGATGACTAAATGCCATGTGAAATAAAATAAAAAACATTAATTCACAAGAATTCCCTAAAACAGTCAGCAATAAACAAAGCTTACTAACATGATATCATTTTCTTCTAACTGGACATCATAACTTGGATTGGTGATAACATATGATATAGATTCTCGGTTATCACAAGCATCGTCATCTACAAAACAGACAAAACAATTAACAATGTCAGTTGAAAAAAATAAATGAACCAATTAAATAAGACTATTACAACTTCATATTTTCTATAGGCATGGACGAGGTACTCGTAATCATAATTTTGACTTCTGGAGATCACTGATCACAGAAATGATAACCACTGAGTTATTTATATAAAGACTAGTGGTCGGATTTTACAAGTTGTTGGAAGAGTATTCGAGGAATAAAATTACGATAAAATATAGTTGTTCAAGAGTTTATGAATTTACTGACTGCAAAGGCCATGAAAATAATGCCAAGAGCAGTCTTACATATCTCTTACAGATGTAGTAAAATTATCTTGAAAACAAACCTACCGCCACTTTGCAAAATAAATTATCAATGGCACACATGGCAGATATATAAATCTTTCTTGTGCTGTCATTTATAATTGACAGGAAACCAGTTCAGTCTGGTTTAAACTCTCAACTCATCAGAATGCAAGTGCAACTACTATGTGTTGAAACTGATAGCTGCACATGGTAGTCATTGAATTTTAAAGCATCAGGGAAAGGAATAAGACAGCAGCTGGTCTTGAGTTTAAGTATGAGAAACAGAGTCATGCACTCTGATTGTAAAGTGTCTGCTTATGAGGATTGAGGAGGTTAAGAAATGTCCTACAAAAAAGTTATGACAAATATCTTCCTTGATGGATAAAAAACAATGACCAGGTCACATTCTATCCTGTAGCTATTATTTAAATTTATTATACTAACCACAGTGTGACATGGTGGCCGATCGCGTAGCGCGTCTGCTTGCGGATCGGGCAGCATGGGATCGAACCCCGTGTAGTGACCTTGGGCAAGTTGCTTGCGCACATGTGCCTCTGTCACCAAGCAGTATAATTTAGTACCGGCATAAGCTGGGAAGTGAACGGCAAGTCCTGCGATACACCGGCCCCATGTCCAGGACCTTGGGATTCGTCCATTGCCGGCTCAAGGGCCAAGGTAAATGAGATGAGCGCCTCCCAATGGGCCTTGGGCCCGTGGTTGGACTTTACTTACTTTTACTTTTTCACCACAGTTTACAAAAGAAATCTCAAGATTTAAATACTGTAAAATATAAATGAAATCCTTACCATACTCTTCCGATGGCAAGCCGAGGCTGGCCATGCGACATTTTACCATCTGTTCAATCTCTTTCCTCTCAATTGTAGCTCCATCACAGCAGTCAATGTCATCAAACAATGGTACATTCAGAAGTATCTAAAAACATATAGAATTAGAGATGTATTAGCTATAACCCATAAAAATGACGGACTTTCTTAATGCGAATGAAAATGTACCAATAAATGAAAGTATCATGATCATTCATAAAATAAACTGACTAATATAAGCTTAAATTTCGTAAGCGCCATGTCACATTTACTTATGGACAAATTTTAAATTGTGGAGGGTTAGCGCCAGACAACGTTACATTGTTATGACAAGAATTGTAGGTTTAGATAGCGGATTACTGGATGTTTATATTTATTCCAATATTTATTGTAATGTCAAAACTAAATCGACATCAGTGGAGAGAAAGGGCCGGACTGTTTATGATCAACATCTGCACAAATAAGTAAACAACCCTAAATTACTCACCATCTTTGTTAAGATAAAGACATCTCCAATGCAAATGCACACTTGATGGGTGCTGACTACAGCAATAGTATCACATTCATAAATCAAGCAAATTTAGGGGATCGTAAGATAGACCAGATTATTGAGCAAGTAGGCCCTCACACTGAAATTGGAGAAGACTAATGAAGAATGGAGAAAGTGGTTGTTACCGACGACACATCGGTGGACGCTTGCTTCTGTGTTCTATAGATGCCGATTGGGATTTCACAAGAAGTAGAGCCAAGCTTCTGATAGAGTCGTCCATACGTATGGATCCACATATCATCACTCGTCAGCTTCATCTATAGTCCAGAACAGAACAGACAACAATCGACCACACAATAAAGATTCTATAGACTTGTATTGCAGAGTACCGTATCCAAACAAACACATTACATTTTACAGTATCACCAGACTTGTTTTTATTAGATAGATTTATTTAGGTTAACCACAGTAAGGTCTTGAGGTCCAAATCTGTTCAGATTGAATAGTCTTAATTGCAGATTACAGGATCGACTTAACAAGCCTAAAATATAACTTTAATTCTTATGCACTTAATTTAATGGTTCTTTAGTTAAAGTCAGTTGAAGCTGCTACTAACGCAAGACAGATGACCAGAGCCGGCTGCTTGATCCACGCCCAGCAGTAGCCTCACAAACGTTATCAGGTAGTCTTTGACAAAAGCCTGAAACAGTTGTTTAAAAAACATGTATAAATGCACAAAATAATTCAACATCACTTTTATGTGGTTGAACAATTTCTTCAAAGCTTGCATAGTTATGTGATCATCTTGTCATGTTGCGACTACTTGCTGGCTCAGTTACCTTAGGTCCGATTGTGCTCTTCAGATTCCTGCATGACATATACATATTATGTAGCTGCTCTAAACTGCAGTCAACTTATCTGAAACTGACTGAGCAGAAGAACAAACATGTGATGTATGCATTGCATTGTATGTATAAATGGACAACAGACCTGGTAGAGTAAGGTATCGAGCATACTGGCGCTGAACACATTGCCTGCTGCGAATGGCAACCGGAACATGTAATACAGATGAGAACCGCGTTCCTTCTCTTTCTGAAAAGCAGAATTTGAATACAACTGCTCCTCAAAGAATTTCAAAACATCTAAAAGATCTCACACAGTATAAATATTAAACAACTACATTATTAGGACATTTCCAAAGCATAACAGATTATGTTTCAACTCTGCAGTGGATAATTTTCATTAAATAGCAAATTAATATAATATATATTTTATCTGGCCTGAATTAGAAGCGCCTCTGAGTAGGAGAGCTTGAAGGGTCAATATATAATTTTTTATTGATTGACAAATGCCAATGTCATCCGTAATTTCTAGGAAATGATTCTAAATCACCAGTATACAACCAACTATGATAAGAACACTTATACAACGTAACGTATTGCATTCTGTCAATTCGAGATTGAATAAGCAAACATAATATACACTGTATAACAAGTAGTTTTACCTTTTCAAGTTTTGAGAGCTGCAAAGCATAGTGGTCTTTTGCACGGAATTGCATGAACCGCATGTTTGAAGCCTGTGACAGCTCCGTTATTATGTTGGCACTTGGAAATAGCCTGCAATGAGAGGCAACAATAATGCAGACCATTCAATGATGAATACCAGATGACCATTTCTCTGACTCTGTACAAACCAATATTTTGAACATTCATACTATATACGATACAAGTACCTTAAAACAGACGCTACAAAGTTACAAGACAAGTAAATTTTGAATGAAGATGCTTGATCACCTGAAAATTGTTTGTACTGCAAGAATGGTATTACAGTCAGCCAGCGTATCTTCATCACCAGCATTCGAGCTCTCCTTATTTACAATAACGATGTTGTCTGCTAAGTTGATTCCTGCTCGCAGTAAGTCGTCTAAACTACAAAGATAATAACTACAGAATTTATAATCACATTATTATGTATCGATAACAGTTGATTAGAGGTTCAATGGATCGATTAGTTGTTGCGACCATTTAAAGATGTCTCCACAGTTCCAAGTTTATATTCACTTCTGTTTGTCTTCAAACTCTCTGGGCAAGACAAACAGACCACTCACCGTATTATCAACTGATCTCACTTATTTGAACTGGGTGGCTTTTTAAGCTTATGCAGCATTTCTGTTCTTCCGTCATCAATACCAACCATTCACCATCATCTGCTTCAGTCTCCTCTGTCTATCACCCTCGTGTTTTTCATTCTTTTCTTTTCAAACACTCATATCTTCACTCCTCTTATCTCCATTGCCCAATCAGTCACCATTCCAAACGACATACACCTTAACAGCTGTTCAGCCTCCTTTGACCTCCTGGAATTCCGACCCTTAACCACCACAAATTTGCCTCTGATTCAACATTGCGCTCAAGAATTGGCTGGTGCTATGATTGCAGTAATGTGTCATTCATCCTATCAACAAACCACAAACTCACATTATGGTAGTTAGAAAGTCAAATTTCATGTCACATCACGTGTTATCTGCACTAGAAGCATTAGAGCTAGATTACCTGACTGAAAATTTACATTTAGATGAGCATGAGAGAACCCACAAATAAGGTTCTGAACACATTAGTAAATAGTAAGTAACATGCAGGAAACTGCAGTTTAAGAAACTCAACAAAAAACATTAAATTACTTCTGTTTTCCTGGCTGACATGTACGAGATTATAAAAACAAATATCTGACTGAATAGTTATACCTTTCAATAGATCCGGTCATCCAGTAAACAAGAGGAAAAAAAGAAATTGTCTCAAGAAAACTCTGATCTGGGCTATAACACAAAAAAACAGCCAAAACGGATATGCAATATTACTCAAAAAAATAGTCAGATGACTCAATGTTTCATGAGGTACAATGAATATTGAAAAACAGAAATTACACTAAAAGATCTGTCAGTACTTCATCCATTCTGTTCTGGCAGAGCGCTCTTGGGATGGATAAACTTAAATGCTTCAGACATATATTTAGGGAAATGATTAAACATTTTATAAAGTTCTATGTTGCAATTATCTTCCTTGCTCCATTGCCTCAGTGTCACACCAATTATATAACTTAAGTATTGAGTATGTTTATAGCAAGAGCCTAAATACTGTCAAAGCCTACAAGTATGGTCAGTGATAATAAAGCTGTCCTGAAAGCAACTGTTAGGCAATCATTTGGTTCCCAATAGGAAACTACCACACTAACACTTAAAAACCCAGATCTGCTTCCATTATTATTTCCAAATTTAACGACATCGAATGACTCGTACAATAATTGACCTCTTTTAAAACATTAATTGCACGTATCAATTTATTTTTTTACTGCAAAACCTTCATTCCAGATCATCATTGGTCTGTGTGCATATAATATCTCAGAGGCTTATGGATTCATGCTGCTAGCAGAGACAAAATTAGTTGAGAAAATCGGTAATCCATCAGGAAGATAAATTGTCGACATTTAATTCAGATTATTCCCATTTAACAGTTAAACATTGTTTGCTTCAAGGCTCAGAACATCATCATCTTCCATAATGTCTTTATAATAAAGGCAATTCACTTCTGATAATGCAGTAAGACACTCTAACCTTTTTTCCAGTAGAACAACGATAGGACTGAGCGAAGATTTTGGTCTTGCATGAGACCTAAGTGGAACTATGAAATTGTAGAGACCATTGCTGGCAAAGTCAGCTGCTACAATAATGCTACGGTTTGGCCAAACGTAGTCCTTGGCCTGCTTGAAGCTGCAGTGTTGGCATGGCTGAAAACAGATGCATCCATTTCAACAGTTACAAAGCCACAGACACTATCCCTTGATTCCTGATTTCTATTTGGACGATAGACATAAATATCAAACATAAAGAGTTATACTCAGAAACTTATTTTATGTAGAAAGAGTCTTTTTCATTTAACAAGATAACATCAGCAAATACAAAAAACAAAGTAATTACAAACACTCAAATATGATATGCTTATGCTACAAATACTACAAGACTCTTTAAAGGAGAATGAATGGTGTTATTTTGGAGGAGATCAAATCAAAAGCAGAGACAAGGCAAAATCAAGACAAATCGGATACAGTGGACAAATCGGATATTTATTGTTAGGTACCTCAACCAGCTGCAGACAGCAGAGCGGTCTCTTCTCTCGCATCAGATGACACAGCGTCGGATTTGTACCAATGTATGGAGTAACAGATGGAAAACCACAGGTGTAACTAAATAACAATTCATCATCAAAACAACTCAAATAATGCATTTGACAACATTATGACTAAAAAGAAAAAGGAAAACATCAAGAAAAGCAAAGCACAAAAAATGGCAGATACATAACAAGCAGAGAAAGAGGTAAAATTGAGATTTCTTTTAATGAAATTCTGCATAATTAAAGTGATACAAATGCTTGTGAATGAAGTTCCAATGATAGAGAAAATTTTGAAAGGTTAAGACAAAACATTGCAATAATAATGAGGAAGGTGACATATCTGGTTGCTCACTCTGGTTCATGAGGGCTGCTGGTGCAAGTGGCGTTTGACAAACACTCTTCCACATCGCTAACGGATGACTCCTCGGATGCAATCCCTACTTCCATCTGTTGATGGGCGCTGTAGACGCAGCCGTCTGCCGGAACCAGTTCTATGCTAGGACGCCGTGCTGTATTGCACTCAGGTACAACGAGAGCATTAGAACTGACAACAGCGCCCGATGATGGTGGTTGTATTTCCATCGTATTATGTGGCTTTGCACATGGACGAGTTTCAACAGATCCGGTGCCTAGTACAAACACAAGAACGCAGCCATATCCTCTCATCTCCTGGGACAGAGTACAGATTGCACCATCTTAATTAACAAAGAAAAGCTTCAACTCAACTTGAACCCTGAAAGTGAAACATAGAATATTCCACATCCTCCCAGACATGACAAACTGTCTATGTATGTGCTGTGGATATGGAACAGCCGAACAGGATATTGAAACAGCTACTAGATGAGTTCTTGAGATCGACTACTGTTTGAATCAGATAAGCAATAATTATAGGATTACTATAGACAATAATCTGACTTTCATTTTTCTTCCAAACCTGAGCACTAGGAAACGATTGGGAACGCCGGCCATTATCCATCATACAACGAGTCACCTGTTTTTCTGGTGCACTTATAGAGGATAAATTAGAACCAAAATGCAGTAAAATCAGCCCTAGAAGATAATTAACGTTATAAAGCACTAATTCAAACAGAAGAGAGAGAGAGAGAGAG
This sequence comes from Dendrobaena attemsi, assembly GCA_034693945.1. NCBI lineage: Eukaryota > Metazoa > Annelida > Clitellata > Crassiclitellata > Lumbricidae > Dendrobaena > Dendrobaena attemsi. The sequence continues at coordinate 10,445 of JAQFXW010002791.1, forward strand.
AGAGAGATGTAGTTGAGCGTGCAATCGCAGCAAAATGAATAACTCAAACTGACCGACAGTGGTAATAATACTTGTGACTTTAGTGTAGCGATGGCTGTGGACGCGAGCCAGAGCCTTGATGGAGCCATGACGTGAGAAGATGCCATCCTTGTCTTCGTTCGGATGAGCCAGAATAAAAGCCGAATTCTCTTCCTTCGTTATTGACATGTAGAAGCAGAGATCCGTCGGTTTCATAATGTGGCGAGGTCCAGGATTCAACTGGATCGTCGCTCCAACCATTTCTTGCTTGATCCCAACAAGTGACACACCGTATCTACACCATACCACATAAATTCTCATTAATTGAACAGTCGATGACTACAACTCTTAATTATCTCTCAAAAGAAAAGTAATCACCAAAATCTCAACGCAAACGAAGCTTTCAGTTTAATGTTGATTCTTCATTGACACTCCAGTAGAGACTTAAATTGCAATAAGTCTTTAGACCAACATAACATGAAATAACCAAAATTACCTCAGTATCAGATTTAGCGATTTTGTCTTAGTTGCGTGAATAAATTGGTTTTCCACATTTACATAGTATCTTTGGTAGTGTATAAACTTATGAACTTAACTTTTTTCAGATGATGTGAATTTCAAAATCAAATGCTTCAGGTACATAACTGTAAACATTAATTTGCCAAATATCTCACAATTTGTAAGGAGCTAAAATTCAAAGTCATTATTGTCCAAAGTTCAGTGCACAGATCATCAGGCCAATTTTAAATTCTGATATGAAAGTAAACCATAGTAATGGAAAACATACTGTACTAAAGTTTTAAATTGACATAAGATTAGTGGAATCTCAGGAATAGAGCCTAAAGCAAACATCAAGTTGCACTGTAAGGTTTATGCTCAGTTCATAAACCAAACTGATTTGTAAAAACTACCAATAGGCAGAATGCCATTTAACAGAGGACTTTGAGCATTTGGAAATATGACGTACTTTCTGTGTGCATGAAATGATGCATAGGTGAAACTTTTGCCCTTGTACTCGCCAAAGAACCGACTGTCTCCAAGACGAATGTGGTAGATTTCGTTGCCACTGCATTTGCCGTACAGACGCGTCCAGTCTTCAGATGATGTCTGGCCTTCTCTGCAATTGACAAACACAGTCTCTTATGCTGAATGAAAAGACATGTTCAAATAATAGAAGTCTCACAGCTTTTCCCCAAACCGGAAAAGTGACACACAGCAAACGTTGTTGATTTCAAACATAGCACTTATGCTGCGTTGTGCTAATATTTGAGCAGAGACCGGGAGCTATGAACATTGATTGGATCATATGATGAGGCACCTCTGGCTAAGAGGGTTCCACAACAAATGGTCCACAGATGAAGGTTCATGACTAGAGGTTTGTAACTAAGAGTCACAACAAAAAGCATACAACAATCGGTTCAGTGATGAGAGGTTTACAACTCAGTACTAATCCAACACAAGAAACAGTCTTAGAAAATGTCGAAAATCTATAAGTACCCTTTAAGTACACATTGACAAAGATATTATAATTCCAAAACAATGAAAAAGTAGACCTGTAAAATAATGCAGAATAATATTCAATAAACTTGGGCTAGCAATTGGTCAGCAAGAAGTCTTATGTCTGTTTCTATTGGATATTTCTGCCTCTTGCAATACAAAATATTGTGTAAGCTTAATACATCTGAAGCGCCGTTCCTCCGCTTTCTTGCAACTCCACATTGAGTATTAAGTCATACTCTTTGTCATGTTCTTTCACTGTTAATACCACTGGTCACTCATCTCACTAGCGGTGTTCCTCAAAGTCTTCTGAGGTTCATTTTTTACATTTACCTACTCAACAAACTCATATCATCATCTTCTGATTTCCTCATCTTCTGTCAATAATCCCTCTATGCTGACAAATGAGGGTGCAAACATTTTCATAGCTCTTCCCTCTCACTCCTTCCCAGACACACTAAATCATAAACATGACACCACCACCCAGATAATTATGAACTTGGATGACCGCCATCCGCCAACCAACCTCATAATTGCCCTCAACTAGCAATTTAACAAAATAATCGACTTTCCTTCTAACCTTGCCTCATGGACCCCGGGTATAGAATGGCAAAGCCCTTATAATAGGCGTCCATGCCTTGCCTCCACCAGATCTCATTTATTTTGCGCCTTAAT
>JAQFXW010002792.1:0-12633 GCA_034693945.1 Dendrobaena attemsi
GTAAGATGGGATGGAAGAATAGTTTTGAGGGGGAAATGGAAAGTCATGAGTTTTTTAGCCCGGCTGCTTGGGGGGGGGGATAGAAGCCCCTGTTGGTCTGTACTATTCGATAGTGCGAGAGAATGGCTTCGAGTGACGTCTGCCAATCTCTTTGCCGATGGTGCATCTGATCTGTAAGTAAGTAAGCATATTCTTTATTCATCCAAAATTTGCTAACCGCATTTTGGTTTACTACACAATGTCATGTTAATAAGTTCAGTGTTCTTATTGTAGTTCAGCGTGCATTCCAACAAGAGATCATTCCTAAAATGAAGTTTTTTGTTGTTGATCATGTATGTGGCAATGTTGTCGCTTAATGTTTTGCTTCTGACACAAAAATCCATTGAATTTCATCCATCCCTGTCATGAACACCCCTGAGGTATCCACCCTGTGACGTTTTTGTTTTGTTTTTTCATATGCCGGATGCTTAATTTTAGTCATTATATTCTATTCTGTTTGTTTTGAAGGCGTAGAAATTATGGGTGTTTACGATTTGTTTTTATGGGCTTTATATTGTTACGATGTTGTGGACCAATAAATGGTTATCTATCTACCTATGACTATTCGAGGTTTTGTGTCTTTATAGGTTTTGTTGACCCGAATGTTTACCAGAACAACGGAATGTATCGATCTGGATGTCCAGAAGACGAAGATGACGAGTTCTCGACCCTTCAGACGGCGTACGAAGCCATCGCTGCCGTAGCGTCAACCATCCACTTGCCCATTTGGGGTGACGAGCATGGTGGCGGTGGTGGTGGACACGGGGGATTTAACAATCGGCCGTTCAGAGGTCAGCAGAAGCTGTTGTTCAAATTTAGATATTGCGTTTGCTTTTCCGGTTTATGCAACTGTACTTTGACATCGCCCTTCTTACAGAGTTCAGAAGTGCACACACGCTCATGGCACAGCACAGATCAATTGAGAGTGAAGGACTTGCCCAAGGTCCCTATGGAGGGCCTACGCAACGGTTTGAAGTAGGATTCGAACCTGTGACCCACCGGTCTCAAGGCAACTACTTCACTACTGCGCCGGTTTGTGAATGCATGCATCTTATTAGGGCCCTTAGTTTTATTTATCTTTCATTTTTTATTTATTTACGCATTTCTATACCGCCCCTTTAAGCCCACTACTCAGAGGCGGTCCCAACTGCAGCCCGAAGGAGTGGCGGAGTTTTCATGCTGAAGCGCCACGAGCAACTGTTGGTGAAGGACTTACTCAAGGTCTCTACGCGGTGGCTCGGGTCTGAATCGAACCTTCTGACGCAAGACATCGACTATCCCAGTGCTCCACATACGCCCTTTGTGCTAGCCCGAGATGTCAAATCTATGAGGCGGCAGGCGGCGGGTTCGTACTCGGTACCGTGCAAACACACGCTCCCAATGTAGCTAAATGGGTTAATATCTGAAGAAGTGCTGTATAAACAACGATTGATTTAATGCAAATGTTTCTGTTGTCGCATTCTCTGTTTTCTTTTAAAGCATTTCTGCATGCAATATTGTGTAGGAGAAGAGAAGAGGAACATGGAGGCTTAAAAGTGTCCATATTAAAATGTCTAAAAGTGTAGCCTAATTTGGTTTTGCAGCGGTCTGTGCTTATAGATGTCTCACTCACTCTTTGGTCTTTACCTTCATTGGCCCTTCACTGTTGAACCAACTGCCTCCATCGACTGCTCTCTGATGTTGGCTGGAGGTCCTGGAGCTTCTTTTCTCTGCCACTTTTGACTCAGGGTCTCTAGCGCTGGGGGAATTTGTGTTTATGCCACTATTCTGTTCTCCATGTTATCGTTCTCCTTGTTAAGAAATGAAGCTAAACGGTATTAAGAATAAAATACTAAGATAGGGTAAGTGTAACTTTAATTGCTTTTTTCCAGAACGACCTTTGCCATTATGGCCTAACAGGAAGAAGAAGTAAGCAAGGAGAGTATATATCGAACTAGAGTAAACACAGTCTTTATTTAGTTCAACACCCCTTCTCAATGACTATGTTAGAATAACAGAAAAGAATGTATTGCATTCATCGAATGAGTTGGTTTCTTTAGGACGTGGAGGTTATGACCGTTCGAAAAGGGGAGGTCCGTCTCCCCGAGGTGGTGGTCCTGCCAGAGGTGGCAATCCCGGTCGAGGAGGCGCTGGTGGTCCATCTGGACCTGGCTTTCATCCATACAATCGCTGATGAGGTAAGCCAATATCTTTGATTTGTTTCCATCTAATCTGTCTGTAACATTTTAATTTCTGTGCACACTAGCCGCTTGATAGTTGTGTATCCATACAAAAATTACTTACAGCAAATGACCAGTTTCACTTAATGTATTTAGAACCTTCGATGCTGTGCTCTAATGTAGAAATTTACGCATTCATTAAAGCCATAACTGTTGCCTAAAATAATTTAATCTCTGCCACAAGTCTGCTAAGCGCATGGGTTGTGTCTGTGTATAGTTATTGATTCAATATGCGTCAAGACAATGCTGTGCTTTCTAAGCTCCTCTCAAAAGCATTGCAGTTGTTTGCAAGTATTATAGCATGGTGGTTTCCTTTATGCTCAAGTGTTTTATTCTGCATTCAGGTCTTTGCTCCACCATATTTATTATTTTGAAATGATTCCTGTTGTACATTTTAGGATGAGTTTGGACCTAGACAAGAGAGACGCTGACTGTGTGTCTGTTATTCTGGACTGATGGCTTGTCTTTGGCGTATGAGACAGCGAGATGTACTGTTTCCTCGTTTAACTTTACTGATGAACTTAATATGTGTGTCTGCCGTGAAGAACAGAAAAAACGCTGGAGACCAGGCGCAGTGGATTGTTCGAGTCATTCTTCGGAAACTAATATGTGTTGTTTTTAGGTTTGATGAGTGCTTCTAAACAATATTTGGTATGTACACACAGATTTCAGATGTTGTTTTACTAGTAGAGCAGATTCACAGAAACACTCGTGTATTCATATTATTTCTCTCTTCAGGGCTTTAGATTGTTTAAGGTCATTCTTTGGAAACTAAGTAATGTTTTGTTTAAGTTTGACGAGTGCTTCTAAGCAATATTTTGGTATGTAGACACAAATTTCAGGTGTAATGTAATACGTATGTATTGTTGCCAGTAGAGCAGAAATTGACAGAAACACGTGTATTGATTATATTACTCTCTTCAGGGCTTTTTAGCGGTTCTACACAAATTTTTAGTTCTAAATAAATTTTTGCAGTTGTAAAAGCTGTTTGGACAGTTTGGAAAATAGTAAAAAGGACAATGCGCAACGTCGAGCGATTTAATTGTCAGCACCATGCAGTTGCAGAAAATGACAGAAGCACTCATGTATTTGTATTACTACACTATTATTCTCTTTTGTGTCAAGTGGTATGGAGAAAGAATTTCAAAAACCTCATACAGTTATTTTATTATCTCAGTATTTTTAGTATTAGTGTTTAAATTTTTGAAAAACATACAGCCACGAATCAGAGGGACTGATTTGCAAATTCTAAAGCACGAGTTGCTGTTAGAGATGTCTGTCTTTATAGTACTATATGTTGTGATGAGATGTTTGGCCGTCTGTTCCACTGTTTTAATACTAATGCAACATTGACCCTGTTACATAAATCTGCATAATGCGCCCCACACAGCCTTCCAATGGCATCTGTTTAACACAAGACTTGTTATCACGTGATACATGAACACGTGTAACTCTACACATTAGAACTTGAATTTTGCTGGGAGTTGATACACAATACATGTGCTCCACCAACTTTGATGTTGAATATTCGAGGAGACGTTCTTTTGTGGGAACGAACATTTAATCAATTTATCACCTCTCTTATCCTTGATATACTACTACATGTATCTACAGAGAGACCGCCATGTTGGGACGGCACTTGGTAGCAGCTGTCGGTAGCCCTGATAAATATTGAACTACAGTCCTCACCTACCTCCCATCAGCCTAGCTAGGTGGGCTGTCATTTAAGAAGAGCAGTCGCTTTAGCTAAACCTGAAGTGTTGGCAACTTCATTTGCTTAGCCTTTGCTTAGCCTCAGCATATGAGCGGGCATACAGTCCCCCGCTCTTTCGCCGTCTCCTCTACCCATACACACTGTATGGTCATAGCTGAGGGGTGAAGGTGGAACAGAAGCCCTTAATCAGATTTATGAACGGGTGGGGATTTTAACCCCGAACCTCACTGCAAACAGTCAAGCACGCTGATCACTACACTATTGTGAACCCTAGTCGTTGTACGACGTACAAATTGAAGCTGAAACTGCTCGTTTATTATAGAAAGCAAACAGTAATGTTCAAGTCTTTGTGCAGCTACAAGCTTACAACATCAACTCTTGTGTCACAGTTAGAACATTCAGAAATTTGAACATGTATACAGACCACGTGGGAACTGTCACAGCATTTGATAGGAATTAGATGCAACTCATATGGGCTCTAGACAGGTCCTATATGGGGGTCCCTGTTAACATGCTGGCAATTTTTCCTCATTTAACTGGGGGTCAGACTAGCAACGGGGGTCCAACCACCCCCAACAACTAAAACACTGCCACTTTAGCTTCAATGAGTATTGAAATTTACATGTTCTTTCTTGTGGAATGGCGTGTAGCAGATTGTTTGGCATGTGAAACAACATGTAGTATGTATTGCCAGCACTTCAAATATCCAGTCTGCCTTAGAATCAGTAAAAAATATACTAGCAAACAACCTGCGTGAAATCTGAGACTACACCTAGCATGTTCAAGATCTACAGCGAAACCAATCGTGAACGAATGAACTGATTAAGCTTACAAGTCCTAGTTCTATACCCAGCCTGAAACTTTTTAAATGGCAAACTAGTTCACTAACAACTAATGCTAGTGATTTCAGTAATTATGTATCATCATCATCGTCGAATTTCTCCAATACCCAAACAAACAATGCAAGTAGTGGGGACCAGTGTATTTACACTTGGCAAAACGAGCACATTGGTGAGCTGCAAAAGGTCTAGTTTGATTCATGATACAAACTTTCAGTCGGACGGTTGAGGTGGATGGTATTTGGAACTGGAAAGGCACAAGATACAGACGAGAGAAGCATCACAATCGGAGTTTTGGAACAGTAACATTGAAAAAATAATGTTGGAAATTGGAAAAGTAACATTGGAAAAGAAATATTGGGAAAATAGTGTTGGAAAAGCAACATCAAATAAGTAATGTTGGAAAAGTAGTGTTGGAAAAGCAACATTGGATAAGTAATGTTGGAAAAGTAGTGTTGGAACGCTACATTAGATAAGTAATGCTGAAAAAGTAGCGTTGGAAAAGCAACATTGGAAAAGTAATGTTTGGCTTACATAACCAAGGATCTGGGTTCAGATTTACAAAATACATTACACTCTACGGGTTTGAAAGTATACATAAAGGCAATCTGTACAAGCAAATCTAGCACGAGTAATCTTTGGTTCATGTTCAACGCGGAGTGTTGTCCGTTGTTCAGAAGCACTTGCCACCCGAAAACCAAAGTACGTGTAGAACTTAAACAACTCCCACATAATGAACAGAACTAAAATAATCATAGGAGATGACAACATTTCATCTGCAAATAGTTTTCTCTAAAAGCATCACAAGTTAGATTGTTACACATAGTTCTCTCAGTTAACACGATTTCAAGTTTTACACACAAGATTAGCTTTTTTCAGAACGCTAAACATGAAAATTATACTTTTGGCACTCACAGACGCTACTGAACTCTGCTGATAAGCAAACCCATACACAGTCATCTCACAGACAAGACTTCAATGAAATTAGGCGTATTTTGGCACAGGATGAAGAGAAGTACTTAGTCAGAAGGTTACAAAACAGTCAACAACTTGGGAAGCGTCTAGTTGAAAAATACGTGATATCTTCGTTAAAGCTCTAAAATACTTCCTGCAACCGTTGTTCTTTTGTTGGATCATTTTTCATCGCTGTCCAACGTTGAAGCTTGACATTGTTTTCGCGGCTAAACTTTTCTTGCCAGCTGGAATGATAGTGCTAATCCACCCAGCTAAAGAAGCAAAATCACTCAATTACACAAATGACGTTCCCCAAAGAAAAATGGAAAAACTTTTTAAAAAAGCTGTTCTACTGTATCAACAGTGCCATGTTTAAACTTAGATCAACTTGTCAGCGCTTGTAATAAATTCAATCTTAAATACGGTTACTTTAGTACAGGGGTGTCTGAATGATTCTATATGGCCTGTGACACCTTTCTAAATTATATATTAAATATGTCTAAAACTGTAAACTTAGTATAAACTTTCTATATTGTAAATTACGAATTTTGCGCGTCAACATTTAACCACAGCGTAGTCTAGAAGTTTACCACAAGGCTTTGGTTTACATCACATAAAGTTCTTCGTATAAAATAAAATATAAATTATAGGCCTAATTATAGTTCTTGGGTGTTGACGTTGAGTGGACGTATCTCGTCAAAGTAATAAAATGGCAGCGTCAACAAGTTCAAACAGAAAAAGGAAAAATCAACTCAGAATCTAGAGTTTTTAAGAATTCTTGGACAGAGGAATTTTTCTTTATTGATAATTTGAGAACTTTTTAAAGTTGCAAGCAGTACTTCGGAAACACCAACGAAAGTGATCTTTTTTATAGCTGAAGCTATAGCGAAGAGAGTAACCCGTTTTCAGATGAGAAATTTCTAAAAGACTGCCTGCGGATGCTTATTAACGCGACCTCTCCAGATTAATGTCTACGGTGGTAGTCCTACAAGTCTATATGAGTATAGGCGAAAAAGAATTATGTATTAGTATGCGACATGGGCGGAGTTTGGATTCCAATCACGTGGAGTGGGGGTGTTGAAGCTCGGAGAAAGTTGATGACCTTTTTTCATTCCCAACTTCCAACTAATTTATTCATCATATCCGCCAAAATCGTTGATTACCTTTTTCCATCTTCTCTTCAGTTAAAATGTATTAGCCGATGGGGGTGGCCCGGACCTCCTGTGAGGCTAAAGCATGGAACTAAGAAGTACACATTTCTCCATTGTAATGTAATGTAATGTAAATCTTCGAAAATTTCTCAGCGACCACAAAAGCCACGTCAGGGAGACCAGCTTATTCACCGGCGCTATATCAAATCAAAACCGCAATAGCCAATTAACTCCTTGTCCGTTCCGGTACCAGGTCAAATCCGGGGAGGTCAGGGAGGGGAGACATTGGGGGAGGCATAGCCCCTAGTCACTGATAAACTCCGCCTTTGGTATGCCCTTGGTAAACGATTATGTAGTTTTTATTTATGCCAAAAATATTTCGTCGACCCTCGAAGTCTCAGAAAAATGGTTATGTGGCCCTCCGCCTAAAATGGTTGGACACCTGCTTTAGTAGCACAAAGCTTACATAATTTCATGGCCTGTGCAGGAAAAGATGTATGTCTCGAGGTTGGTTAAAAAAAAGACAAGTCTGAAAGTCATTTGAATCAAAACAGGAATACTACTGATCTTATTAGTACCCAGGAGTGTATCTATTAATTTTTTATAATTTAAAAAAAAGATAAATCATAAGTCTATATAACAATTTTGAAATTTTCATACTATATTCAGTGAAATACCTCCTCCCCCCAACCCCCGGAAATTTAAACCCTCTGAAAAAAATTCTGGCTATGCCTCTATGTGTAACATTGACAAAAATACACGTTTCACATAATCTAAAATGGTGAGGTTGTAGTTTCAGAGGCGGTGTTCAAGTAGCTTCCAAATTTGATTATAATTACAATAAGCTTACGGTGTCTTCACAATTCTACACAAACAGTTCTGATGACAAATACTTACTACAAGTATAATCATGGCAATGCCAGTACCGATGAGATAGCCAGATATTTCGTAAATGACTGATTTTCCAACCTCGTAACAACCCTGCAGAAGTACATCAATAATTTTATTTACCTCACAAGCTTTATCTTAATCATTCCATATTTGCTGGGCATTTAAGATCAGAGAATGTACCAAGTAAAATGTATAGCACCAATCAATCAAAATAATGTATATAGCGCCTCCTCAAGATCTTTACTCAGGAGCACTCCTGATCCCAGCATAATCAAAAAGAAACGTCTTTGAGACCATAGAAATAATCTGAAGAATCGCAGGGAAGCAAGCGGAGGGCAAAGCTCTTCCAAAGTCATACCTGCACCTCATTGTGGTGGAAGTGGAAGCAGATAAGTAGGGAATTGCTTGCAGGGGGTCCTATCCCTATACCAAGCGGGCGCAAGTGCGCCCAGTGAAAAACGGGGTGGACGTTTTATAACGTATAATTTTCCTAAATAGAGGGGGAAGGACTGGTCAGGAGGAATGGAAGAATATTTTTGAGGGGGAAAATGGAAAGTCATGAGTTTCTGAGTCCGGCTCCTTGAGGGGGATAGAAGCTCCTGATTGCTTGGTGAGGCTAGGCCATCAGTGGAGAAGGCCTTGGCAGAAGACCCACCCAGGGCACTATGCGAGGTGGAAAGGCTCATCAGGAACCTTGATAGCGCTGGCTAACGCAGGGGCAGGTGTTGGAAGGGCATCTAGTGGTGAAAGAGGCCGATAAATAGGCTCACTGGCTTCCTCACCCTGCTGGGAGAGGACTGATCACCACCTGTCAAAAAGACCAAGGAACCCCATCATAAAACGCCATGTTGAAGCCTCATCGTCGGCACAAGGCTGACGGACGAAAGAAAGAAGCAAAGGAGGGTAAGCGGGAGTTCAAATGGTCCATTCGGTAGCACAGTCAATTGTGGGTTCACACTCGTTTAGTGGACTCCATGCAAAGACCCTGAACAAGTTGTCATCCATCTACCATTACGAACTTCAGACAGTGTGCAATAACAATAAATTAATAATTTAAAATGCAGTTATGGAAATCAATATAACAGTAATTTAGGCACAGAAGTGAATACTGAAGGACTGGTATTGATTGACAAATGGTCTTGCTGCTTCCCTCTACTGGAATTTGAATATAGGCTAAATCAGGCACTACTGAATGAGTCAAATCTTACAATCAATCAATCAATTTATCGTCGTTAATTACATTTGCATGCTGACAAGAACGCAACTTGCTACAGAGATTACAACAAGAGTTAGATTCATCTACTTACTGCTCAAGATACTAAAGGTATGCTCATAATTGGGCCAATTCTCTTATGTGTGTATAGTTGGTTCAATAAATGTTTCTATATAACAACGTTGCTATGAAATGGCAATCGTCTTTAATGGGAAGGTGGTAGTTGGGATGTCATAAAAAATTCTTACTCTGTAGAAAATTGCCTCATTTTCCTGGCCAGACTGCTTGCCTGGAGGACCAAGGTTCCAATGCTGACACTTCTGCAGACTGACGTACTGATTGTACTGATCACGTTTGCAACAGCTAGGTGGCACGTAGGGTCTCGTCATATCTGTAAGGACCAAATGCAATCCTTTCTATTCATGTTACGAATATCGACCATCCACCAAAAACTTAAAATGCAGTACTTATTTTTTAAGAACCATATGAAATAAACATAACAATAAAAATTATTTAGTTTTATTATTGGTAGTAGTAATTTTAAAGTGTTTCTTATTCTTAAAGACATCATCAGACTCCAGCATACGTCGATGCAGGAAAAATCCATAACATGGAAACACAAAATGCGGAAGTGGTCTGGTAGGATAGAGTTTTTTTAAGTATTCACTCAGCTTCAAAGTTATAAATCCGCAGGCTAAACTGAATGAAATGCAGAATCGATAATCAGGTCACAGAGTTGCTTCATTCTTTAGAACTGCGCAACTTATCAGGTGACTACCAATCTGCATGATTAGCGATGACAAATTATTGGAGTCTGTTCTGTGTGGCGGGAAAAAGCAATCAATCAGGCGATAGCTGAAGAGCACTTAGCGATGGAGAGGTGGAGTTACCTGGAACACCTGGCTGGATACTGTACCACTGCGACTGTCGATACACTCCCCAACTTTGGTCTTCCACCGCACAGCAGTACCACTGAAAATATCAAACGAACGATAAACGACAAACGTCAAAGACCGACAAAACTGCTATCACTTCGGATATTTTAAATGTAATAGATCTCCATTGCTATCACATTTCTGATTTCTTAACATCATTCCACGATTTGCCACTCAATGCACTCAAATGAAAGTCCTTTAATGCTATAGAGTATATTATATACTATACTACACTATACTATCTATAAATTTCTAAAGCGCCTCTTTCAGTACAACCTATGATCAGAGGCGCTCCCAGTGTGTTGTGCCCCATGAGAAAAGATAAAATTTGAGGTATCATGCAGCATTAAGCATACATCACAGGTGGGAGGAGGTCATGAACAGAAAAGGAACAATAGCCTTCAAAAACAGAATAAAACGATTATGGATCTATCCCTATTCCCTAATTTGTTTTGGAAATTGCTTTAAAACAACTTTGAAATTACCTGGATGGGACTTGAAAAGCAGCACAGAAATGTTTATTGCACTCATATTGGAGGCATGGTAATGTAGTGGCAACTGTGGTATGTTCGACATTGTGACCAGAGGATCACAGGTTTCAATCTATGTCTACTCTGTCCTGTTCCTGTCTTACCTTTGGACTGCTTTTTCCGACGTTGGGCTTGGAGCGCTTCTGAGTTGGCGGTCTTCAAGGGGTGCTATATAAATTTACAGTAATAAATAAATATATCTGCACTCACCTTCCTCTGCGCCTGATCCCAACTCGTTGTCACCCACTCGTTCCAGTCATTCTCGAGGTTTACGCCGTAATCCATCTGCAGAGTTTGTCTCATGTACTCGCGAATATGATCTGTCACCTGATCAATTTAAAAAGTCGTTTACTTTAGTTGTAACTACTTCTAATCTATGTAGCGCCGCTTTGAGAAAAATTCGTCAGCCGCAGTTAGCTGACGTAGAAATTCAGCCAAAGGGTTGACAATGTCTGTGGTTCATTCTCTAAGCTATTCACTTCACCAAAGTCAAACGTAACGTGGACCGCCTACACCCAATGACCAAATATTTATAATTATTAGAATGAACTTATGATTTTTAACATGAGAATCCATTCACTCTGGCATGAACAGAGCGCCTCTGAGTAGTCTTCTTGAAGGGGCGCTATATATAAATGTTCGAAATGAATGAATGAACAGTGACATCACCAACTCCATAGTTTATGGGCCAATGTGGGTGTATTGGTGCACTGGTCTGTTCGATGCCTTGTGACCTGATGTCGCCGGTTCGAATCAACCTCAAGTCACTGCGTAAGAACATTGAACAAGTCCTTCACTCACAATTGGTTTCTGGGGAGGGGTTTAGTTACAAGGGGTCTCTGAAAGCTGTACCACTACAACGACTCTGACAGCCATACCATTACAAGGGTTCTCTGAACGCTATACCATTCACATATGAATTTCACAGTGCACTACAAAATTTTACAAATAACATGTGATGCGGTGGCGTAGTGGAATAGTTTCCGTCTTGCATTCCAAGGATCACAGGTTTGATTCAGACCCAAGCGACATGTAGGACCTTGAGCAAGTCCTTCACTCAAATTTGCTATGTGGGTAGGGGTTTAGTTTAAAGAGCTCACTGACAGCCATACCATTATGATTGCTCCCTAATAGCCATACCATTCACACATGAATTGCACATTGCACAGTAATTAAGACGATCTAAATTCGTTACTTACATCACTTCTGAAGACCACCGCCAGCACAAAGCCCACAACGGACAGTAGGAAAACGAGACCCAGGGCTGATGAATACTGAAAGAAGACAAACATACGTCAAGAAACAAAGAGTTATTACAAACACTTCGTACAATACTAGTACTTTACTAGTCTTACACATAATATCAGCTGTTCTCAGAAAACTAAACATGAAAATTATACGTTTGGCACGCACAGACGCTACTGAACTCTGCTGACAATCAGATTTAAAGAAATTAGGCATTTTTGACACAGAATGAAGAGAAGTAAGTACTTACTACTACTACTACTACACTATGGCAACTTTGTAGACAAAGTGACTGCATCTAAGTTGTTAAAAGTACATTCTGCTCAATTAGCTTACTGAGGTCTTGCTTTAGTACACTAAAATAATAATTTTTTACATGTAATGTACAATTCCATTCTAAGACTAATTAGATTGAACAACCGATAAGTAAATGAAAAGTCACAACGATTCTTAGCATTGCTCGGAGAGCGGAAAATTAAATAATTCCACTTCACCAAAGACAGAAATCTCAGCAAGTAAGTAATAAAAAAGCTGAACAGATTCTCTATCGCCAGATGGCACACTAAATGAGGCGCATCGGCGTGCTCATTCCCACTCAGTTGCAGTCCGAAGTGCCTCTGAGTTGCAGTACACTCGAAGAGACATTACAGAAATCTTTGCACGAATTACTGAATGAAAATACAAATAAAAAAATGACAACACCAAAAGTAATACCCACTGACATTAGGATGTCTGCGACGCTCACCACCTTCAGAAAAAAAACTAAAGACTGAACTTTTCACACCGGCCCATCTGGACTGAGCTCCCTATCCCAAGTGCTTCTGAATCACTGCGTTGATATCTTTCGACTGCTTACGAACTATGGAACTCAAATCTCTATGATTATTATTATTATTATTATTA